>CATIWQ010073063.1:0-10854 GCA_949673415.1 Euphorbia schlechtendalii | reverse complement strand
TTGGACTATGCAAATCAATCACGATAGGTGTAAGATCATAGTGATTTAGTGCAAATTTGTGAATAAAGAAGAGAAAAAATCACATATTTTAACCAGATTTAAATACATCATTGAAAATTTTAACAATATCATTAGTTTGCGGTTTCTCAACTTAAGATGACTGTGTAAGAGATGGGAGACTAAAATGATTCTTATTCCAAAAAAAATTGTCTATAAACTATTTTCCACTTCAATTAAAAATAATTCAAAATTAATATGAAGGGTACAAAATAAAAGAGAAACTGTGACATTTGGTTGAAAGGTCAAAATATTTATCAACTTATTTATATATGTTCATATTGTTTTAGATTAACCTATGATATATAACTTAATTAGTAATGTAAACTAATAACTGTACGTTAAAGTTCAAAATTCTTGGAAAAATTCATCATTTTTTTCCTTATAAACATAAATATGATGAAAGGTTCATCAACTTACAATGTGTTTTTTCTCAGGACTAACCATCTATCAAGATAATTAATTTTCATACAAAATCACATATGACACGGTGTCTTTGTTTTTTTAAATCACATTGTTTTTTAATCACAATCAATATGGTACCCACTATTAAAATAATGATGCTAAATACATGTATCAAAGAAAGTAGAGGATGGTAATTACAAAGAATTCAGATAATAGAAAATACATGGCCCACTTAATAAATCCATTAAATGCATACTATGGGTTACTTTTACTATTCATTTTCTTCTTCCTTCTGCCTTTTTGTATATTTTTTGTTCTGTCTGATTTCTCTTCTTCGATCTATTTTTTTTTGTTTTTCTTAGACTCTCATCTCATAATATATGCAATACCCATATAAAGTATAAAGCTTTATCTTCTACATTAAATTTGGTGGGACACTAGCTTCGTTATATAGAAATTTCACAAAAACGAATTACAGGTGATAAACCTTTCTTCCAGCCGTCGGTGGGGCAAGTGCCCCACCGCCACCACCCCTCCCTTCCCCCCTGAAGTTGAAATCAAATTTTCTCGATTATCCAATTAAAAATGATCTTATATCATTTTATGAAATCTAAACTTCCTAATGCTATTCATTTTATGATTTTGCATATAAATTGAGATTAATGTTGAGCACTCTGATCCACATGTATATACGTAAAATGGTTTAGCTAAATCTTTCATTAAACGTTTACAACTAATTTCTATACGTTTGTTTATTATTTTTTTGAAAATACCCAAGTGAGGGAAAAGGTAAGCGAAAGAGGTTTCCACCACCTTTAAAAACCCTCACCTAGGTATGATATAATAATAAATAAAATCATTAATATCAAGATGAGATCAATAGAAATTTAGTTACAAGAAAGTAATATGTCCAGAAAATTAAACAAATGTGAAATCTATATGTTAATAATCCATTATTTTCTTTTTGTGGTTAGTTGTATTAAGCTTGGCTAGGCTCCTTTACGAATGCACAGACTATAAACTAATTTTATCTCATTAATGATAATGCTACATAAATGTAAATTCCATATTTGAGTAATTATTAATAACATATTTGGATGGATTATTATCATTAATTAGAAAAAAAATTGGCTTGGTCACCAAGCATGAATAATTATTATGTTATAATAAAAATGATAAGTAACATTTTCTTTATTTTCAATCAAACGGAAAAAGAATGATTTTCTTCTCCTCTAAAATGATTTCTAAAACCCTGCTCATCAAACTCAAAACCCCTAAAATGGCTACTCGAAAGTCTACTCTGATTGGACCTGTGGAGATGCAAAGCATCGTAAGTCAGCTAAAGATGGAATATTTACACGAATCAGCCACCATTAAAGCTCCTTTTGTTGATTGTATGGTATCAAGTTTTAACAATACCGAGTTATCTCCACCACAGGCAAAACCTCCCAGGGTTTCACTGAGAATAATTCTTCGACTTATCTTTCATCAGGTAATCCTTGCCTCAATTTTTTCTTCAGTGTCGTACCCGGTACCCCATTCAAATGGGTTCAGGAGGGGCTTCAGAAAGCCTGGAATTATGATTCGTTAGCTTCCTTGAAGCTGGTTTGCAACCTGAGAGGCATCAGGGTACTGGAAAATCCGATAAAAAGAGGTTTTATGTGGCTGCTTTGTGGCTCCATCAATTCCACCCCAAAACCCTTGCTGTTAATATTCCATCTTTGGCAGATTTCGATTATTTTAAGGACCTGCCTGAGATTCTTTTTCGGCTTATCGAAGGATCAGGTGCGAGGAAGATTCAAAGATTTGAGTGGCTAGACATAAAGAAAAGTTCCAAAAGTGCCACAAGTTCTCTGTACGAAAAAACCAAGACTAAGGCTAAAGAAGATAAGCCTCAAGGTAATATCTTGAAAGATGCGGCTTTGAAGAGCAATAGAGAAATGAGGATCTTCAACTCCTTTGAAAGGGACAAGCTTTTAAAAGAGAAAGCATTTTTAGTCAAAGAGGAGAAAAGGATATCGAAGGCGAAGAAAGTTCTTAAAAAATATAATAAAGATCCCACCGTTAGACTACTATACGAGAGGGTTTCAGATTTCTTAGCGGAATCCTTGAAAGCTGAGATGGAGCATTTGAAGTCTAATCAACCCAAAAAGGTAAGCCTTGTAGCTAAATGGTGCCCTTCAATTGATTCGTCTTTCGATAAATCATTGTTGTTGTGTGAGAGTATTGCGAGGAAGATGTTCCTAAGAGAATCCTACCCTGAATATGAAGGTTTGGAATAAGCACATTATGTATACAGGATTCGTGACAGTCTGAGAAAGGAGGTTTTGTGCCTTTGCGCAAGGCTCTGGAGCTGTCGGAGATTTTCATGAGTACGAAAAAATGGGGCAAACTTTCGTACAGTCGGGTGGTTTCGGTTGCAATGAAATTTTATAAAGAGAACTTCTTGTACCATGATAAAGGGCGCTTCAAAAAATACTTGGAAGATGTGGAATCAAGGAAAGCCAAAATTGCTGCAGGAGCATTGTTTCCTCATGAGATAATCAAGTCTTTAACAAACTATAAATATGGCTCTGATACCAAGCAAGTTGCAATATTGCAATAGAAAAGAATGGTAGATGATCTTGTTCAGGAAGGGAAGTTAAAAAACTGTATGGCTATTTGCGATGTGTTGGGTAGCATGGATGGCACGCCTTTAGATGTTTCGTTAGCATTGGGTTTGTTAGTTACGGAAATAAGCAAGGAGCCATGGAAGGGAAAGCTCATAACTTTTAACAACAATCCCACCCTTCAAATAGTCTAAGGCGACTCTCTCTTAGAAAAAGTTGAATCCATTGAAGATATGGATTAGGACATGAACACTGATTTTCAAATCCTTGAAGTGGCTTTAAATGGTGAACTCAAAGAAGAAGATATGATAAAGAGGGTGTTTGTGTTTAGCCATATGGAATTCGACGAAGCCTCTACAAATAGTTGGGAAACTGACTATAAGGCTATAGTGAGGAAGTTTAGTGAGAAAGGATATGGAAAGGTAGTCCCGTAAATTGTATTCTGGAATCTGAGAGAGCCAAAGTCTGTACGAGTGCTTGCAACACAAAAAGGAGTAGCAATGGTGAGTGGAGGTGTTCTTTAGTGAAGATGGTTATATTGACCCTGTCCTTGTGATGGAAGCTGCCATTTCTAGGAAAGGGTATCAAAATCTTTTTGTTATTGACTGATTCGTTTTCGTTGTCTTTTTTGTTCCCCTTTGTTGCAATCGAGATAATTGTCGTTATCTTTTCATTGAATTAATAATGTTCCAAGTTTCGGAGACTCATTTTATGTTTAGAATATCTTACTACAAACGAATAAGCAATCAATGAACCTTTGATTAATTCAACTCGATTTCTGTTTCAGTTTATGTTACTTTTGCATTTAAAGTTTCTATTTCTTTCCCTCATTTTATATTACCTGTTATTTCTTCTTTTGTGTTTGAATGCTTTATGCAGTATACATTTTGTGGACAAAGTAAAACAAATAATGGAAATTGAGCAACAAATTTCCGGACCAATGATTTTGCCAAGAAGCAAAATGTAATATAAAGATCTGTGCAAAATAAGGTATCATATAATTTTTTTCTCTTCATTTTGTCAAATGACTATCATGTTTAACAGGGAGGGATTCAATGGTGATAGAATACATAATGCCTCCAAGCTGCGTACTATTCTTAAGAATAAATAGTAAGGATCTTAAGAAATTTGGGTAAGGGTTTATCTGAGTCTGATGACTTAAATTTAATTAAATAACTCTTTGATTTTGTTAAGGTTTCACTTTACTTCGATTGCCTTTAAGCATATATAATCTATGTAATTGAAAAGACGATATCAACTTCTAAACAATCCCACCAATATCAATCCTCAAAGATTCTTGGGAGACAATGCCTTCTTGCACGCATCTCCATTCAAAGAGACTATTGAGTTCCACCAACTAGGGACTTGGATCAGATTGAAAGAGCTCACCTTCCCTTCAATAGTTCTTGAACTGTGAACGATGAAGAATGTGTATGTTTAACTCCAATATAAAAAATCGAAAAATGACCAGAAATAAATCAGAATGTCTTAAAGGTGGTTGTTTGCTTGTAATTAAAACTTGGTCATCAACTAGTATCTCAGTACTTTGCTTCTGCTCCAAGTTTAGATCAATGAAAATCTTCCTTAACTAGAGAGCTTGATTAACTGCGCCTGTTACAGCTATAAATTCTACCTTGGCGATATTCAAACTAATTAAGTACTAAGTAGACTCTTAATTAGACAAGTTTACTTGAGTTATTTTAAGAGAAAACAACTTAGTTTACTGAGTTTTAATTAAGTAATGGCTTAGAGTAAGAAAAGCTGATGTCAAAACGTCAAGCAAGGACATTACCTGCACCGCTGTGTGCGAAGTTGAGAAGATAACCGAACATCGTCGACTCGTCTTGGTGTACTTGTTTCATGGGAGTCGATAGCTTGTCACTTAGTGGCTTCTCTGCCCAAATCCTATAACCATTTCATCTCGGCTTACAAGCCAAAGATGAGTATAAACTTAGCTGAGCTGCAGGAGATTCTTGAGCTTGCTGAAGGGTTGGTAACATTTTTCCTGTCCTTCTTCCCATAAAAACTTTTGCAACTATGTGTGGTGACATTCATGGACAATTTCATGATCTTGCAGAACTTTTTCGAATAGGAGGAAAGGTAAATTTATGATACTATGACCATGAACTATAATAATACTTCTAAAATAGTGTAAATCTAGTTTTTTCTGTTTGCTAACGTGTGTGGAATGCACAAGCTTTAATGTTCAAATTCATAGAGAAATAACTTCAGATAATTAACTGTGTGTGTAAGAATCTTTGCATTGATATCAACTTTTTTTGTTCATCGAATATGAGGTTGTGGAGGTGGTGATAGTCTAAACATGGCCTCCAAACTTGGACTGATGTAGTGTTTAAAAGATCAATTTTACTTTGCAGGTTTCCAATTTAACTTGTGCAGTTTGATCATCAGATTTGAAGATAAAAACAATTATCTTCATCCTGCTTTGGTCTAATATAGTTTTGCGACACAAATCCTTTGTTGTCGGTCGACTTTTCCGAAGTTCTTATTCATGCTTTTGCTTGTGATATTCATCTGCTAGAAACACATGTACGTAGTTATTTACGTTGCAATTTCTCTTAGTAAGTCTTTTGTTTTTCTCATAAATTAATTAAATTCAGTTATTATGTTGCTGTCTCTTCTATCGATTTGCTCATATTCTTTTTTTATATTTCTTATCTACCCATATTTGTCAAATTTCATGCCTTTGTAACATGTCGGAAACTGAAAATTAAATGCATTTCCAGGAAGATGGGAACACTTTTTGGGATCATAACTATAGTTTATGTCAAAGCTCTTCATTGTATTAAGTTTTTGTGAAACTGATTTAATTGTCTCATATTTTCATAAAATTTGGTGCGAGTTGCTTGTTGTAAGCTCTATCTAATTTTTTCATCATTAATAGATATAATGCCATCATCAAAGAGAAATGAATATGAAAATATGAGATAAGTAAATCAAGGGGACCCTCTTTCCCCAATTCTTTTTGCTCTTGCAGGCTTTTATTACACTTTGTTGAGAGTGGAAAAATCTCTCTGATGGGTTATTCTGATAGAGATAATTTTCTGACTCACTTACTTTATGCGGATGATATCCTTCTTTTTTTTTGTAAAGGTACAGCTTGTAATTTAAGGGCAATAACGAAATTCTTCAATCTTATGGAATATTCTCAGGTCAGTTGGTGCAACGGCTTCCCGTTTAGCTGGAATGCTAAAATACTTCTTGCTTGATCGTTATTTTTTACGTTGTATAGATCAATCTGATAAGTTAGTGATATATGATAGTAATACAGGCATACATTCATATATGCTTTTTTTGTTATTATACTGCTTCGGATTCTGATGATGTGGAAAAGGATGAAACATTTGAACCTTATTTTGTTTCAAACTTGTTTTTGTAAAGTGGAAGTCAAGATGGATAGTAAGTTTGCGGCTTGGGTTATTAGTTTTCGACTCTCTAATGCCAGGTAAGCGGTCCATTGATTGAAGACCTTGCCTGTGTTTGTTTTCCTAGACTAGGGAAACCCTGAGTCTAGGGTTTATACTTCTCTTTACTAAAAAATAATAATAAACTTACATGATTTCTATTCCCCACCCATAGCTGTAGTTGTCTCTTACTCTCGCCTTTTTTCGGTTCATTTACTATGTTTCTCACCTTCTCATATTTGTCAAGTTGTCATGAAATACTGAAGAAATATGAGATAGAATGTGATTTGGAGCTAGTTTCTGTCCCGTTGAAACAAAATTGAAGAAAACAAAAATGAAGATACAAATTCTAACTCCTATTTATACAAGAATTAAAATAACAAAGTTCCTACACAAAATGACATTGCTTTGACAATTCCTGAGCGTTAAAATTTTATGTTATGGCTGACAAGTTATTAGTCAAATGTGAATTATGTATATATATGCAACTGCGACAGCACACAAATAAAACGAGGAAGAAAATGGTAATGAAGTTTCAGTTTGCATACTACCAAACATACTAAGTCTTCAATGATCCTTTCATGGATTCTCTTATCTCTCTCAGAATAATTTAACTGGCAAGTGGAGAACAAAAATAAAGTGATTGCTTACTTCCACAACTGACAATCAAAGAAATTTCACTTGGAATAATTGGGATTTACAAGACAGCTCCGATGACACCAATAAACCTAGAGAAAATTACCGAACTCAATTTTCTCTGACTCTATATGAGAAATACTCTCTCAAATGACAATTACCTATGTCAATTCACTTATGCAAGATACGCCTTACAATTCAGTTGGTATTTGTAGAGAGATATACGTGCATATTGGTCAATGATCAAATAAAAACTCATTAACTGGATGGAGGCTTTATGTGTCGACCATCATCATAATTTGCCAACTCTTCTTTTCCCATTTTTCATGAAATTAATATGTAGGCCTGTTCGCAAGGTTTCGACTATAATAACTCGTAGGATTTTTTATTTAATAATGAAGCCAAAAACCTTGTCTCCCACTTCTCTACCTATAAGATTAAAGTTCAAAATACGAACAGGTGTTGTTAATACCGCTTATCTAAATAGAAAAATGGTGACCACTGCAAGTATACAGTTACAATGTAGTTTTAAAAGATATCGATCCCACAGGGAAGGACTAGCTCTAAAGATCAAAAAGAAAAACGAAATAAAGAAAATAAAATATTTTTGGATTTTAGTTGGGAGGATTAGAATGAAGAATGAATAGATATATGTATGGAAGACTAGAGATTCTAAATATATAGATTTTTCCTACGAAATAATTATAGCAAAGAAAACATGCAAGGTCATCAAAGATATTACGCTCACTAGATTAATTTAACAGACTCGGTTCTAGACACTTAGATATTCAATTATTCACCACAGATCAACACATGAAATAACTTTTCTAAATCTAGTGCAAACGAATTAAGACGATTATATAAACCTGGATAACAATATTACAATGCTTAGTACTGATCGCTCTCACATAGCCACATTTAGCAAGTTACCATTCCAAAAACGTTGGCTCACTAAACAGCATTAAAATCACAGATCCAATGATTATACACAATCTCGTTAACCCCGAAACTACTCTTAAAGTTAACTTAAAGGCATATAACTTGATTAATATAAAAGACTCAACACGAAATACACATTATGACATATAGACATATCATAAACTTAGAAATAGAAAGTATAAGTAGAAAGCAAAGCAAAGTTGTAAGGTATGCAAGTGAAAGCTAAAGTTGATCAAACCGTATCCACTCTTTAATGGGAGTCGTCAATTCCCGCAATTCTTGCGTCTGCTTTGAATTCGATGTCGGCCCGTACAGAACCTCTTCTAGGATGCTATTCTTTGTGAATATCGAACAAACTAATGTTGAAGAACGAAAACTTTTATTGATAAGTGATTTGCAAGTACACTTATACAACAATCCCTCGAATATGTAGAGAAATCTAGTGATCGAAACAAGAATTCGAATCACTTAAACATTTTCTCGCTAACACTTATGAATGTAGCAAAAACTAAATAATTTCACTCTCTATCTACGCACACACTATATCTCTCACTTTTTCTAATTCCAATGCCACTATGCACGAAATTTGTAAGGCTTAGAACCCTATTTATAAAGTTCGAAGGGTTGCGTCTATCCATACGAAGAGTTGTGTCAATTGGCGAAAGATTGCATCATTTCATTGTGATTGGTTGAGAAGCTTTAATCTTATCCACAATGGATATGCACCTTTTTATGATTGGTTGACTTCCAAAAGGTGTCTTTTCGTTTGGTAGTTGATGGAGGTTGATCGTTCTTATCTGGCGGTTGGTAGTTAAGAAGATTTGACCAGAAAATCGTCCAAGTCGCGACCTCCAGGTACATGTCGCGACCGTGAACTTTTGTTTGGTAACTTTTTGTTTTGAAGAATACTAAGTCGTGACCATGAATTGTGTTTTTCTTCAGAATCCTTCTTGCTTCAGAATTGAAAAATTGGGAAAAAGAAAACGAAGAGTATAGGTGTTAAGTTCAATTTGTAGAAGAGGTGTGATTAGGGTAAATCTGATTTTTATTTCTTTAATAGTAACCAAACGACATAGTTTGGTTGATTGGTTTTGTTAAAAAAAAGTCCAAAACATAAGGTTTTGGACAATTGGGTTTTTAATTTTTGTTGCAGGTAAACATCCTATTTCCTTTCAGCTTCATCTTCTTCCCTCTTCCTTGTTCTTCAATTCTTTTTCCAAAACAAAATTATTGCAGCATATTAATGGTGGATTTATTTTTTTTCAAATTTTCCGGGAGTTAATTGACCCTCTGTTACCCCCAAAGATCCGCCCCTGGATATGATCATTTGCTTATCGTCTTTGAATTCATTCCTTAGATTGTGCAAATTAAACAAGTGATGGAATTAAAGACAAGTGTTGGATACTCTATGATAATTTGCTCATTCATGGATTCTGTCATCTCTACAGAAAAATCCACTATAATGTGCAATTTCTAGAATTTCCTAAATTTTCCTTGTTAATGAAATCAAAATCAAGTATAGAATGAACAAAAGCAAAATCAGAGGATTTGGGATCTAAGGGGTCAAGTGGGTAGGGATTTGGAAAAAAAAATCTGCAGTCCCCAAAATGGTGTCCCCTTTCATGTCTCTCCATTTATTATTTGACACGTGGTTCATTTTCATGAGAGAGAAAATAAAAAATAGGAAAGAGAAAATGTAAACAATAAAAAAAACAAATTAATAATTACACATGTCAAGTAATGGATGAGAGACATGGAAGGGGACACTGTTTTGTGGACAGCAGATTTTTTTTCCGGGATTTGGGATTTGGAATCTGTTGATTCACTTGGAAAAAAAAAGAAAACAAAAAAAAAAGAAAAAGAAAGAAAATAAATTAAATTAAGTATGATTTTAAAAAAAATGCCACTTACCACGTCAGCAAAATTAACGGTGTTAGAAAAATTCATTGTTTTGATAACGGTTTGAAACTACAAACCCCATTTTGAGACACAAAATAACACAAGCACCCTTTTAAAAACGATCAATGCCACATGGTATTTTTTCGAAATTTACCCTAAACTAAAAGTTGGGGGCACAAACATTGCACGTCCTTATTGACCGGAGATTGATTTGTCTCCAAATTTAACAACGGTAGTGGTAGAGAACGACTTGGATCAGAGGAAAGATGAACTATTTAAGATATGCGCCAAACATTTTAAGCTATATTTTAAGATATATCAATTAAGGTGCTAATTTAATTTTAGGATCTCCAATTTTTTTTTATCTTGGGTGATTGTTTTTGTTGAAAATTGATGTCTTTGAGGATTTTAATTTTTTGTTGATTTTATATGGCCGGGGATTGATTGTGCCGTTGGCAGGGGCAAAGATGTGGGGTGAGAGTTGGAGAGAATTTTTACTGCAAAGTCGAATTCTCAACTAATAGAAAAAGCAGATGATAAGATATATAATAACCTATTAGATATACTTCTTCTGTGTGAATATATGTGCAATAATTTTACATAGAATCGAGTTCACAATTATTAATTTTAGATAATTTTAATAAATTTAGTTTCAAGATTCAATTTAAGAATATA
Organism: Euphorbia schlechtendalii; assembly: GCA_949673415.1. NCBI lineage: Eukaryota > Viridiplantae > Streptophyta > Magnoliopsida > Malpighiales > Euphorbiaceae > Euphorbia > Euphorbia schlechtendalii. Next base: position 209 of record CATIWQ010073063.1, on the reverse strand, counting down.
TTTAGATTGTTTTGTTGAGTGATAACTTGTAATAATAAGTCATATGTATTATAATGATAGGTCACCTATAAGTTTAATTTATGATAATGAGAAAAAATAAAATTTAAATATCAAATTGAGACTATGAGTAAACTAATGTACTATGAATGTTTTTAACCTTTCTAGACTCGATGATAGAATATATATATATATATATATATATATATATA
>CATIWQ010073047.1:0-12765 GCA_949673415.1 Euphorbia schlechtendalii | reverse complement strand
AGAGTATACGATTGATGGAACAAGTTTCTAATAGATCAAGATACAAAACTACTAATTGGTGTGCTTCATGAACAATTCTAATTCCAGGATGCTATGGCTATTACATGAGCTGACACTTAATCTGAGATCAATAAATTGGATGGCACTTAACTTGATGGAAGGAGTGTATTGTACTAGTTACTACTACAGAAACAGATCAAGTCACAGGCACGTGACATTCCAAGTATCAAGGGATTATACATCTTTGCTAGAAAGCCCATTTAATCCTTTAGAGCTATCGGGTTCCATAACGGTCTAGAACATTGAGCCTAAAGGTTCTCAAACGGGAAGCCAAGTTTAGGTTAACATCTGGTGGCTCTATACTTTGGGATCCTAAGAGGTCACACACTTTGGGTCTCTTTATCGGACCATGTAAAGAACCTATGGACTATGTTTGTACCGAAAATGCAAGTTAAGAAATCAGTGAGGAGAATTATTAATTGATTTAATCAAATTAATAATTAACAAAAATAATGAAAAGATTGGGAAAAGGTTGCATGAAGCGAGCAAGGGAATTTTCCTGTTGCGAGTGGGCCCCAAATCGAACACAGGTTGTTCAAAGTGAGGCTTGCGTGGCTACCCAATGAGACAATGAGATTGTGGGCCACTAGCGCGTGGGCTGCAGGCCACCAGAGCTGTCGCAAGGAAGCACTTGTGTGGGCTGTGCCCAAGCCTGCAAGCTAGGCTTGCGGTACACGGTAAGCCCGTTAGGGCTTGCCTTGTGGCAGTCGTGGGTAAACCCATGGGTATCTATACCCGCACAATTGATCCACTATACATGGGATGAGATTTATCCCATCCCATGTAGAGTTTAAGGGGAGTCTATCACTCCACCTTTTTCCCTATAAATAGGCTTCAAAGCCTTACTAATTCATACAAAAAAGCTTTGAGCTTGTTTTCTCTTTGATTTTTATTCTCCTCTTCTTTTGTTGTGCGAGATCCTCCATGAGTTTCTCTAAACAAATCGAAGAGTTCTTTTAGAAGGCTCAAATTTTAAGTGAGTTTTCAATTTTGATTTTTGGGTTGATTTACAAGTAGTCTAGTAAACTGCTGTCAATCGATGGGTTCTACCTCTTTGAGATTTTGGTCGGTGAAGATCCATGTGGATCAAGTCATAGAGGTTTTCCTAGTTTGGAAGCTTGTGCCGTTGGAATTGCTCAAAGGGAACGCCGCTATCAAAAGAGAGATCAAGCATGCATCAACTAGTAATGCTTTAATCTTTAGATGCTAGGTTTCTTTTATATGTTTTATAAACCTAAAAGAATCTATGAACGTTTTAACCTTGATTATATCAATCATGGCTTGCTTAGGAGATCCTCAAGTTAATTTTAAGTTTTTTGAATTTCCACCTTGCAACCTATGCATGTTCAATTACTGTCTTGATAACCAACATGAAGAAGGAACACAACAAAGACATCAAGTGCTTTAGCTGTGGAGTGGCCTATTCAATCCAGCTGTCCAAAGGTGAAGAAGGATAGATTCAAGAAGAGGTTCAACTAGATGAATGAGGCACTTGCTACCTAATGGAGAAATTCAGAAGAATCCTCATTGTTTGATGAGGAAGAAACTAATTAAGCCAACCTCTATCTTATGGCGATTTAAATTCAAAGGGGTGAAGGCTCAGCATCTACCTATGGTAGAGATCAAACTGCTACTGATTGTGAAGTTGAGCGCAAAAAGGGAAAGGCTCCTCAAGGTAAGTTACATCCTGAAATTCCCTTTTCTATTAAAGAATTCATTCATGCTGTCTTTGATGTTATAAAGTTGACTAACAAGTTGATAAAAAACATCAAAGAGTTAGTGAGGAGAATTGAAGATTTAGAAGACACCGTCGCTTCCTTATCTCTTGATATCTACTTTCTTCAATAAAAAGCCGTGTGTCAAGATTGTTCAAACATCAAGCTCACTAAGCAATTAGATGAGTTGAATGCTGAGGTAACAACTTTGAAGAAGAAACAAGATCCTCCTTCAGATAACGGTCAACCTCTAAGTAACTTAGAGGAACAATTCCTTTAGAAAGAAGAAAGCGAGCCATCCCAAAGCAAAAATGGTGTGTGGTTTTTGTGAGAAAGTAGGACATGCCACAGTAATTTGTAGGCATAATAATTATTATTATGATGAGTACGACTAGAGTAATATAAGCACTACTAACAAGGGAGGACCTAGCTCGAAAGCATGGGTACCTAAGAAAAAGTAACTATTTTATAGGTGAGCCTTAGATCCGTTGATGACTCTAGAATGTGGTATGTGGATAGTGGATGCTCAAGGAATATGAAGGGAGATGAAATCCAGTTCATCTCATCGTAGTGCAAAAGGAATGGAAGTGTCAGTTTTTGAGATAACCAAAAAGGCAAGATTATAGGTTGTGGCACTGTTGGTATCTCTCCTTCAATTGAGGAGGTTTCTCTAGTAAAAGGTCTTATGTTCAACTTGCTTAGTGTAGCCTAGCTTTGTGACAAAGGAAGAAAGGTTACATTTGACTCACTAGGCTTTTCAGTTATTGACTGTAAGACTGAGTCTACTATTCTCTTTTCTCTTAGAATCAATAATGTATATATGATTGATTTATCCCTAGGCTCCACTAATGTGTGTCTTGTATCTAAGGAGGATAATTCGTGGCTTTGTCACAGAAGGATGGGTCATATAAATATGAACGTTCTATCCAAACTAGCCAAAAACCAATTAGTTGTGGGTTTACCTAGCATCAGCTTTGAAAAGGATAAACTAGGCTCAGCTTGCCATCTAGGTAAGCAAGTTAAGAAATCTTTTAAGTCAATAAATCACATAGTAACTAAGTGACCGTTAGAGCTCCTCCACCTAGATCTTTTCAGCCCATATCAACCTATGAGCATGGGTAGTAAGAGATTCTCGTTGGTGGTTGGGGATGAATTCATGAGATTCACTTGGGTAGTCTTGCTAAGTAGCAAACATGAGACATATGAATATTTTGTCAATCTCAGTAACCCGATAATGAACGTAATAGGAACTAAAATCAGTAGAATCCAAAGTGATCGTGGACGTGAATTTGAGAATTTCTATTTCGAAGAATTCTGTTCAGCAAATGGGATTGACCACAACTTCTCTTCTCCCTATACGCCTCAACAAAATGGGGTTGTAGAAAGGAAGAATAGAACCACAGTTGAAATGGCTTGATCCATGCCGAGTGATAACAATCTACCAAAGTATTTTTGGGGTGAAGCTGTTAACACAGCTTGTTATATCTTGAATCGGGTTTTAATTAGCCCAATTCTGGAGAAAACACCCTATGAACTTTGGCGAGGGCGCAATCCTAAGATTGGTATCTCAAATCATTTAGCTGTAGGTGCCTTATTCTTAACACCAAAGAGCAACTAGGTAAGTTTGATCCTAAGTTTGATAAAGGTATCTTTCTGAGATACTCAACAAATAGCAAGGCATATAGAATATATGTCAAAAGAATCGGCCTATTAGAGGAGTCTATGCATGTAGATTTTGATGAAACTAACAATGCAAATATACATCCATCTAATGAAGACTAAAGAGTATCCTAGCAAGCCGATCCACTAAACATGCCACTCTCCGTGCTACCCAAACCAATGCAAGAACCTAAAGTTAAGGAAGTCAAAGATGATGATGATCTTTGAATCAACTTCAATGATGGCAAAGATCAACCTCCACCTTAGCAACCCATTGTCGATCCTCCAACAGTTGATCCGAGTCTTCCAAGAGAGATTAGAGTTCATCGCAACCATCAACTAGATAGCATAGTTAATGATGTTCATAATTCGATGATGAAGCGAGGTCAGCTTAGCAGGATGATCAGTTATCCAACCTTCATTTCATTGATCGAACCCAAGAAGTTTGAAGATACAGAAGGAGATAATTATTAGATGATCGTAATGCAAGAGGAGCTGGATCAGTTCAAGCGCAATGATGTTTTGGATCTAGTTCCTAAGCCTAAAGGGAAATTAATCATCGAAACCAAATGGGTTTTCAAGAACAAGCTAGATGAAGATGGCTCTGTTGTCAGGAACAAAGCTAGGCTTGTTGGGCGAAGCTACAATCAGCAAGAAGGCATTGATTATGATGAGACTTATGCTCCTATAACCTAGCTTGAAGCAATTCAAATGTTTTGTGCTTTCACATCCCATATGAGCTTCAAATTGTTTAAAATGGATGTCAAGAGTGCATTCCTAAATGGATTCATCCAATAAGAAGTGTATGTTCGATAACCTCCTGGCTTTGAAGATTCGAAGAATGTTGAGCATGCATTCAAATTGAAGAAAGCTCTCTACGGATTAAAGCGGGCTCTTAGAGCTTGGTTTGAGAGGTTGATCATTTTCTTGATCAGCAAAGGATATGTAAGAGGAAAAGAAGATACAACTGTATTTATCAAGTGAAGAAAAGATGATATGTGGTGGTCGAAATATATGTTGATGATATCATATTTAGAGCAACAGATGAGAAGCTATGCAAAGAGTTCAGTAAATAGATGAAAAAAGAGTTTGAAATTTCTATGTTGGGAGAGCTCAACTTTTTCCTTGGTCTTCAAATTAAGCAGAGTGAAGATGGAATTTTCATTAGTTAAGCAAAGTATGCTAGAGAAGTCCTGAAGAAGTTTGACATGGAGCATTCGAAGCCAATATCCATTCCCATGGTCACTGATACTATCTTGAGTAAAGATGAAGATGGTAAACTATGGATAGCAAAATCTACAAAGGAATCATAGGTTCTCTCCTTTATCTCATAGCTAAGCCTGAAATTCAGTATGATGTGTGTTACTATACTCGTTATCAAGCTGATCCTAGAGAATTTCACTTAGCAACTTTTAAGAGAATTCTTAGGTACTTGCAAGGCTCAATTGAAGCAGGTTTGTGGTATCCCAATAGCTAAAATTTTACTCTTAAGGGATTCACAGATGCTGATTATGGTAAAGATAAGCTGGATAGGAAGCACCATAGGAGGAAACCATTTCCTTAGAGAATGCTTGGTTTCATGGTACAGTAAGAAGTACATGGCCGTAAGAAGTTGCATAGCACAACTGCTATGGATTAAGCAACAACTAAAAGATTATGGTATAAAGTGAAAATGTCTCAAAGTTATGTGTGATAACAAGAGAACAATTGACCTGTCCAAAAATCCAGTTCAGCATGGCAGGATGAAGCATGTCAACATCAGACATCCTATTGATAGAGTTTGGGGGAAATCAAACCTAATATGTTCTAGGAAGATAGGGAGCATCCTCAATATTCCTAACTCATGCACTTAGCTCTGGAGAACTATCGATGAAGATGCCATTGCCATCCTAAAGGACTGGGAGCTCCCCCCCCAATTATGTCTCATGGGAGATAGTAGCTAGCCACATGGGATGGATCACGAGAACTTGCCACAAGATGGTGGTCAAGATGCTGCTATCGAAAACTGGATTGGTATCCATCTGCACCTTCTTCGAAAGGTGTGTGGTCTACTATATGGTAGAGGGTAAGAAGTTGAATTGTTCTATGGTGATCCTTCACCACTTAATAAAGCTTACTACCGTCTAACACTATGGTTACCTCATCATTGAGTTGATGAGGGTAATGAAGGTGCATATCTCTCATTTTTTGGGGGAGTTCGACACTTTGTTGCCAATGAAGAAGAAGTTGGACATGAGTCACCTCACCACGCTGTCCCATGACCAGGCACATACTAGGTACAATAAAGTATAGCAAAAGCAAAAGCTGAAGTGCGTACCAATAGTATTTACTGCGGACTATTTGCCACTTTTCTACTGATAAGTTTAATAGTTTATTTGCAAGATTAGGCTATATATCAACGGTGACAAAAACTTGTTCACATAAAATATAGGTGTTGTCAATACCCCTTATCAAAATAGAAAAATGATGATAACTGCAAGTATACAGTTATGATGTAATTTTAAAAGATAGCGATCCCAAAGGGAAGGACTAGTTCTAAAGATCAACAAGGAAGATAAAATAAAGAAAATAAAATAAATTTGATATTTTGGGTAGGAGGGTTAGAATGAAAAATGAGTAAATATAGGTATGAAAGATTAGAGAATCTAAATATATAGATTTTCCTTATGAAATAAGGATAGCAGAGAAAGCATGCAAGTCTAACAAATATGTTACGATTCACTAAACTAATCTAACAGACTCGGTTCTAAATACTCAGATGTTCAATTATTCCACAGAGCAACATATGGAATAACTTTTCTAAACGTAGAGCAAACGAATTAAGACTATTATATAAACCTGGACAATATCAATACTATGCTTAGTACAGGTGCTCTCACATAGCCACATTTAGCAAGTTACCATTCCAAAAATGTTGGCTCACTAAACAACATTATATAACAGATCCAGTGATTATACATGATATTGTTAACCTTGAAACTACTCTTAAAATTAACTCAAATGCATATAACTTGACTAACTCAAAAGACTTAACACTTAATAAGCATTATGACACATAGACATATAATAAACTTTGAAACAGAAAGTATAAGCAGAAAGCAAAGCAAAGTTGTAAGGTATGCAAGTGAAAGCTAAAGTTGATCAAACCGTATCCACTCTTTAATGGGAATTCTTACGTCTGCTTTGAATTCAGTCTCGGCTAGTACAGAACCTTCTCTAGGATGCTATTCTTTGCGAATATCGAATAAACGAATATTGAAGAATGAAAACTTTTATTGATAAGTGATTTGCAAGTACATTTATACAATAATCGCTCGAGAATATAGAGAAATCTAGTGATCGAAACAAGGATTCGAAACACTTAAACATTTTCTCGCTAACAATTATGAATGTAGCGAATTCTCCATCAATACACACACTATATCTCTCTCATGCACTCTAATATTTTCCCTCTATATCACTGCACTGTGATCCATGAAATTGTAAGGTTTGGAGATCTATTTACAGAGTTTGAAGGGTTGCGTCTATCCAAACGAATAATCATGTCCATTGGTGAAAGATTGCATCACTTCATTGTGATTGTTTGAGAAGCTTCAATCTAATCCACAATGGATAGGCACCTTTTCATGATTGGTTGATTTCTGATAGGTGTCTTTTTGTTGGTAGTTGATGGCGGTTGATCATGCTTATCTGGCGATTGGTAGTTAAGAAGATAAAACTAGAAAACCATCCAAGTCATGACCATGATCTACATGTCATGATCGTGAATCTTTGATTGGCATACTTCTATTCTGAAGAAGAACAAGTCACGACCGCGAACCATTATCGCGACCATGAATTGCATTTTTCTTCAAAATTCCCCTTGCAACTTCACCGTTCTTTGACAGCTTCGATCCTAAGCCAAATCTTTAAGTTCCAAGCATCTTTTTGCACCTTTTTCACTTGTTTTTCATAAGATTCAACTTTTGATGATTTTACTCCCAAGATTTACCTAGTATCTACATTTGTATAAAAAACAACTACATACCACATGAAATCTTTTATGTGAAGTATAAAAATGACTTAAACTATAGTGTTCTATGTGTAAAATTAATATGATATTAAGTTTAATAATACACTTATCATGGACATCTCATAGGAAGAAGAGGATGACTTCATGGTGGATTTAGAATCCAGTGAAGATTCAGACAAGCTGCCAATTTCAAGTATCTTGGAGCAAGTCACCACCACCACCTCTTCCCTTAAACAGAAGGCTGGCTCTTCCAAGGCCCATGGGAAGAGCCTTGCAAAGCCTAAATCCGAGGAAGCCCCTACTCAGCCCGAACATCAAAAGAGGTAAATAAAGGCCATGACCCGTACTCGAAGGGAAGTTGAGGCTAAACTTCATGCTGAGTAGCAGCACGAGGAGAAAGAGGGAAGTTCTTAACATTGAGAACTTCGCTCAGCAGGAAAAAGCAAGTGGTTAGGATATTGAGGCAAATTTATAGCCCATGAAGTACCTGAACCCACTAGAGAGCCAGTCTATGAGGACTTAGCTTACTCATCTATCTTAGCTCATATAAGAGAGCTTGGAATAAAGAAATTCCTAGCACTCAAAACTGATGCCTAGTTAGATGGAGTAGTTAAAAATTTGCTACTCGCTCAAGAATTGACTAGTTTATCTTCCAGACCCAAGGCCAAATTACCTGAGGTTGAACATCACACAAGCTTGCCCTCTGAATCTCTCTACTTCAAAGAGTTTGAGAAGATTCAAGGTATTTTGTTTGTTATTCAAAATCATTTGGTAAAAGATAGCACCAAAAGTCTGATTAATAAGATGGTTGTGATCCTAATCGGCTTAACGGAGTCTGCAGCCCAGCTTGTGGCAGCCATCTCTTCTATCCTCATGTCTACTACATTAGCTAATGATGTTGTATGAAAGATAAAGGGTAGTGTGGATGCTACCACTGAGCAGCTGAGTTCCTTGAGTTACAATATAGAAACTCAAGTGACACGGCTCCATAAGCTTGGTGAGGAGCAAGCCAAAATCAAAAGGAGTAACAATCGCAAAATGGAGAATTTGCTCAAAGTGGTTGAAACTACTAAGTATGTAGGCCACAACATGGTGAAGGTTTTGGAGACCATGTCTAAATTCTTGATGAGCAATGATAATAAACAAGACCAAGTGGTGAAGCTGTTGATAGATATATCATCTAATGTGGATAAGTAGCCTGTTATTAATGTTGACTCTCTCCACCAAAATAGACTCCATCAGCAAAGAAGTTCACGAGAACACACACACAAAGATCACCTCTTCGTAGAAATTTCTCATCAATGCCATGGGGAAGATCTTTCCTGAGATGCGTAATCGCATCCTACCTCCTGCTGAATAACTTTTCCCTAAGATCGGCATGACCATTCATTGAAAGCTGAATGTTATCAAGTTAAAGGTAGAAGACATGCAGAAAAATGTTGGGGCTTTGGTTAGAACGGGTGAATTAGACTCTAAAGACATAGACTACATAGCCCGATGTATCTCATCTCTTAGATCGAAAATTCTTGATATGGAAGCGCAATCAAAGATTGCATTGTCTGCAGCAGACTTCAAAGCTCTAATTTAGTGTTTTCAACAGCTCACTTGTCAAGGTTTTGACCAGATTACACACTTGTGCAGATGTCACCATCTACTTCTTAGCGAGCTGAATGATCAAGAGTTCCTTACTTCCAAATAAAAGTAGCAGCTGGAGCAAGAGATATCCCCGTAGATCATAGGCCAGCAAGAGGACTTCTAAGCTACCCTAGACACCTTTAATATGTGCTTGGAGCAAATTGTGAAGGGCCAGATATCAAAGGGGGAGAAGATAGCTGAAGATGCTCCCCAAACGGTGAACCTCAACAAGGGAACTCTTATAAGGGAACCTCCTTATCCTCCTCCTAATTCGCATCATCAACCTCCTCAGTAACAACAACCTAAGCCAAATCAAGAAAAGACTGGACCCTCTTCCAAGCTTAGAAAATAAGGCCTTCTAATTAGTATTAGTAAACTGTAGACTTATAATTGTAATAGTTCATACTATTATAATCTTAGCTTAGGATATCAATTATATACTGACTAAGTCATTCTTTGATTAATAAAAATTATGAGTTTTTCACCTCAAGTTAAGATCTTCTTAACATTAATTCTTAAGCTGTATGTATGTTTTCGTTGTGTGTTGAATATCTGATGTAGGAACTCTTACAAGAGACCAACTTCAAAGAAAAGCTGAAGTAAGACAAAGTCCCTAAATGAAGATAAATCCTCTAAGTATGGGAGAGTTGAGCTTCTTGAAGAAGATTTACTTAGTATGGGGGAGTTCAAGCTGACTAAGGGAAGTCACTCAGCATAAAGGAGTCTTACATCACTTTCCAGGGATTTTGATATGTCTAAACTATCTTATTCAATTAATCTCTTGTACACTAACTAGGATAGTGAATTAATTAAGTAGTAAGTATATTCTTAATTAATAAAACTGACTTGAGTTTGTTTAAGGAAAAAACAACTCTATTTTATGAGTAATTAACTAAGTTACAACTTAGAGTAGGAAAAAATGAGTCTGTGATGAGTAATAGTAGTTTAGAAGAATATTAACTCAGTTGTGCTAAGTTAGCTTTTATTGATTAAAAGCTGAATTTATTGACACTTAGAGAATTAAATGACACCTGTGCTACAAACATTTTCTGTGAGAAACGAAATCTTCTTTTGATGCTTTTCAGGTTAAAAAGTGCTAAAACTAATGAAGATTTCTAGTGGTCTTCATGATTAGAAAAGGTGTCACTACAGAATGTTGGAGATTCCACACTAAAGTGCAAGATAAAAAGAATCCTCTAACATGCACCATTTTCTCAGTGTCTCCGCATATCTCTACAAGCGTCAACAATATCAACTAATCACGAGTCTCCACATTGCATTTTGTTGATCCTTACAAAGCTTCTAAACAACCACAGAGGGAGGTATAAGTGTATAATTACACTTAATATCATATTAATTTTAGACATTAAACACTATGAATTAAGTCATTTTTATACTTCATATAAATAATTTCACGTGGTATGTAGTTGCTTTTGATGCAAATGTAGATACTAGGTAAATCTTAGGAGTAAAATGATCTAAAGTGGAATTCTATGAAAAAAGAGTGAAAAAGGTGAAAAAAGATGCATGGAACTTAATGATTTGGGTTAAGATCGAAGCTGTCAAAGATCGATGAAGTATCAAGGAGAATTCTGAAGAAAATGCATTTCACGACAATCATTTGCGATCATGACTTTTATACTTTAGAAATAGAATTCTACCAATCAAAGATTCACGGTCGTGATATATATATCACGGTCGCGACTTGGATGATTTTCTGGTTTTATCTTCTTAACTACCAACCACCAGATAAGCATGATCAACCACCATCAACTACCAAAGAAAAGACACTTATCAGAAGTAAACTATTCATGAAAAGGTGCCTATCCATTGTGGATTAAATCAAAGCTTCTCAACCAATCACAATGATGAGATGCAATCTTTCACCAATGGACACAATCCTTTATTTGGATAGATGCAACCCTTCGAACTCTATAATTAGGGATCCAATCATAAAAAATTTAGTGCACCACCACAACAAAGAGTGCAAAAGAAAGGGGTGAAAGATAGTGTATAGTGTGTGGATAAAGAGTTCGCTACATTCATAAGTGTCAGCGAGAAAATGTTTAAATGATTCGAATCTTTGTTTTGATCACAAGATTTCTATATATTCTCGAGTGATTGTTGTATAAGTGTACTTGTAAATCACTTATCAATAAAAGTTTTCATTCTTCAATATTCGTTTATTCGATATTCGCAAAGAATAGCATCTTAGCGGAGGTTCTGTACGGGCCAAGATCGAATTCAAAGCAGACACAGGAATTGCGGGAATTGACGACTCCCATTAAAGAGTGGATACGGTTTGATTAACTTTAGCTTTCACTTGCATACCTTACAACTTTGCTTTGCTTTCTACTTATACTTTCTATTTCGATGTTTATGATATGTCTATGTGTCATAATGCATATTTCGTGTTAAGTCATTTATGTTAATCAAGTTATATCTGTTGGAGTTAATTTTAAGAGTAATTTCAGGGTTAATAATATCGTGTATAATCACTAGATCTGTGATATAACACTATTTAGTGAGATAACATTTTTGGAATGGTAACTTACTAAATGTGGCTATGTGGGAGCAACCCGTACTAAGCAAAGTATTGACGTTGTCTAGGTTTATATAATTGTCTTAATTCGTTTGACCTAGATTTGGAAAAGTCATTTCATGTGTTGCTTTGTGGTGAATAATTAAACATCTGAGTATTTAGAACCGAGTTTGTTAGATTAGTTTAGTGAATCGCAACATCTTTGTTGAACTTGCATTCTTTCTCTGCTATACTTATTTCGTAGGGAAAATATATATATTTAGATTCTCTAATCTTTCATACCTATATTTACTCATTTTTCATTCTAACCCTTCTTTCCTAAAACTTTACTTCATTATATTTTATTTTCCTTATTTTATCTTCCTTATTGATTTCTAGAACTAGCCCTTCCCTGTGGGATCGATATCTTTAAAAACTACATTGCAATGGTATACTTGCAGTTATCATCATTTTTCTATTTGATAAGAGGTACTGACAACACCTATATTTTTCATGAACAAGTGTTTGGCATCGTTGATATATAGTCGAATCCTGTGAAAAAACTATTAAACTTATCAGTAGAAAAGTGGTGAACAAGTTTTTTGCGTCGTTGCTGGGGAAAGCAAGTGCGTTCTAGAAATCGAATTGTCCAGGGAAGGCAATTATATTTAATACGTTTGTAATCTAAGTTTTTCTAGGTATAAAGTTTAAAATTTAAAGAATTTGACGAATTAAAGAAGTTCACAACCATGACATACATCTCGCGCTCGTGACATTATACAGGAAATCCTTATGTTCTTGTTTTGAAGGAAGTCACGGTCGTGATAGGCCTTCGCGATTGCAACATGGGCCCTGGATTCTCCTTCTCAATAAAAATGGGTTTATTCTTTTCTTACCTTTCATTTTCATATTTGATTTTTATTAAATGTCTCACAATGAGGACATTGTGTTCTTTAAGTGTGGGGGGCATTTGTAAAAATCTTGTAAAATCCAAAAAAATTGAATAAAATTAAAAAATCGAAGAATTTGAAAATTTTTCTTGATATTTTTGTTAATTATACATTATCATTTCTAATACTTTACTAAAATTTGTCCAAGGTTATTGTGAGTGTTAGGTATTTACAAGTTTGATGTTAGTGCACAACATTTATCAATTTGGCAAG
>CATIWQ010073041.1:0-10649 GCA_949673415.1 Euphorbia schlechtendalii | reverse complement strand
CACCAGCCATTTTGGTTATGACAGGCCATCTATGGCGTAGTGATGATTCCTCTTTACGATTTCTACCGATCTTTGACATCTTCGATCCTTTGCCAATTCCTTAAGTTCCACGCATCTTTTTGCACCTTTTTCACTCTTTTTCCATAGAATTCCAACTTTAATCATTTTACTTCCAAGATTTACCTAGTATCTGCATTTGCATCAAAAACAACTATATACCACATGAAATCTTTTATATGAAGTATAAAATGAAACAAAACCATATCATTGTATAATTGAAAATTTTATGATAATAAGTGTAATTATACACTTATCAGTGGAGGGAGGCTGAGTCATGTGCTAATAATTTCATGAACATGGGAATAAAGCCGCTAGCATGTCATCCAAGAGATCCTGTGCTCTCATGATAGTCTCGTACTTGAAGATGTGGAAACTTGGAGCATCTTGTAGTCGTATATAGACAACTCGCACAATCTGAACTTAGGGCAGTGACAACTCTTCATTTTCTCCAAGGTATATGCACTCATTCCTAATTCCAGGTCGGTCTTCACATGACACGGGTCGATTCCAGATCCGATTATCATTACGAATTCTTCCATCGCCTTCCCCATGCACTACCAAATGACATCTTTTCCCATTCCCAAGCCTATCATCCCTACCTTGTCTTCAAACTAAGGAAGGGGTTGTTTATCTTGATAGGCTTTAATGCAAGCTCTTCTATGACTCGATATACTATCAACTTCCGGATAGCCCTTAGGAGATTCTTATAGTTATTGGTCCTGTGCTCGGCCACCACATGGTAGTGGCAAAAATTATTCTTCTCCTTCGGTTTGGGGGGAGCCCAGGGCTTTACGCTCTCTAACTTTTTTTATCTCCTGCAATTTTGTAAACAGGAAACCCAAGTTAGCAAAGTAGGAAGAGATCCTATGATATTCTTCCTTTGGCAGGCATATGGATGCCGCCGTCTTTGCTTGCACTACTTTCACCGTCGCTGGCTTCCTCTTCGATTATGAGGAGGTTGGGGCTAATGAGGACCCTACATCAGCCTTCTTGTACCAAGGTCTGCTAGTTGGTAGAGCCACCACTAGGTTTATGGCCTCAATCCTCTCCAGCTTCTCGGCATTCTCAAACACGTCATTGTAGGATATGAATGTGTCCATACCCAGCTGGTTTCTATAGGCTGGTAAAGCTCCATTTAAGAGTTTGACAATCATCTTGGATAGGCTGAGTCGATCTTTCCTCAACACCTCAGTTTTCATCCATCGTCTATAGTAGGACTTGAATAGTTCACTGGGCCTTTGTTTAATGGTTTCTAGATTTACATCGTGGTCTTCACTTGGGAGTTGAAATAGTATTGCTATACTAACACCTTCAATAAGCAGTTCCAATTGCCCGATACTTCCAGAGGTAGGTTGTTGTACCATTCATTGGCCGGTTCACCTAAGGTGACGATGAACAATTTAGCCAGCATTCTATTCGAGATCCTTCTAGCCCTCATCACCATCTTATAATTTTCCAGATGAGATATGTGGTCTCCCTCTCCCTTATACTTTACCAGCTCTGGCATGGCAAAGTTATCGGGGAGCCACTCTTCTTTGTGGTCTACTAGAAGCGTTAAATAATGAGTGAGAGGAGGAATGGAGAATTGATGTGCATGAGCGATTAAATACTGTTGCCATAACTCCGCTATGTTCAGTCCTTGGCTCTGAGGTGTGCGCCCTTGTTATAGGAAGGAAATCCTAGCTGATAAGGGCGAGCGACAATCGTAGATATCAGGCGAGGTTGGCCGTGCGTGAACGCTGCACTTCCAGAACCAATGGCGAAGCTTGGCGCGCCTACTGAGTGAGGGACTGATTGGTATCGGTTTTCCAAGGGACTCATCCCAGTGAGGAATAAGGTAGGAGCAGCCACACTATGAGGTCCTGGCTGTTGGGAGTTGAAGCTAGGAGGAGTGAAACTGAGAGATGGCTCGCTGATAGGCATTGTTGATAACTGAGTGATTGATTGCGAAGGTGGTGCATTGACGAAATAATGGTTGAACTAACCGGACTTGAAAAGATGCTATGGCTGGGCCACTGTGGTTAGTCTGGACTAGTTATCTCTGGAACTCTACCCCATTTGAAATGGTCCGAATAGTGCCAGGTCACTTCCCATTCTAAACTAGAATATATTGCTCGGGGGATTGTTACTAAGAAAGGATAGGGGCCTCCTCGCCCGAGGATAGCCATTAATGGGGGTTGAACGTTCCCTCATTCTCAGAATCTGACAATCGACCAGAATTACGGTCCTACATTTTCCTCGGCCGGGCGTGATGCTAGATGGCCTGGATGAACTGCTCACTACCAACAAAGGCTTCCAGCCCACTTGAAATTTCTCCACTGATGTTGCAGGCCCTGAGTCTAGGTGAAGGGCCCCTCATAAGCGAAATGGACCAAGTCATGTTATCGTCTTAGGAGTTGGCCATGCTGAAGAATTGATCCCTGCTCAAGTCGAAGCTTTATCCTGAACCTAAACCTGACCTGGAACCTGAATCTTTACTCCAATCGGTGTACAGCACACCCTCCTGTTGAGATGGAATTTTCCCTTGCCTAGCCATAATGGGAGATACTCTGACAAGGCGATGATCAGTCTTTCTCGAAACCTTTGCTGAAGTACACAAGACAAAGATCAGATCATGCATGATATATGTATGAGTAATGATCGTGCATGTAGCTAATTAATTATGATGAAGTCAGTGAATGCCAACTTTAAATGTGACATCCATGTGACGTCGGAGCCTCATTACAAGGCTCATGGTATTTGTGGTTCTGCCATATTACCGATGCGGTAACAGGCTTGGAGGATAAGATAATACCAGTGTAATATTATAGTGATGTAGTTGATGTTATGAAATCACCATACTACTCTTATGGTAATAGGCTTTCGATTTGCAACCATGGCTCCTTCTTGTGTAATGAATAAGTTTATTTGCATGATATGTGTGAGTTTAGGTAATCAGTGTGTTGTACCCTCATGAATTTTATGTATGTACCTATATATTGTGCATGAAAATGACCACTTTGTGTGGCCTTTGATGAATGATATGTGTTAGTTACTATATTCGGGTATGTTATGATGTTCATGGTCCTAAGAATCGTGTGATCCTAAGGTGACACGGCCTCGCATGTCGTCTAAGACTAAGTATGTGATACTTATGGGGTATCGAGTTTGTGATGATATAATATGCCATTGATAACATGATCGGTTGGTCATTAATGATAAAAACAAGATGGCAATAAGATCCCATCTATGTGGTAAGGACTTGAGGCCAATGCGACATCGATGTGATATCCAAGGTGAAGTTCACAAAGTTTCCGTAATACCTGTGTGGTAATAGGCTTTTAGGTTTTAAGAGTCAAAATAATATCGATGTGACATTATAATGATAAAGGTGATGTTTGTGAAATCATCGTATTACCATGTGGTAATGGGTTTTTAATATGATAATTCGCAACTATGGATCCTTCTTGTGTCATGTATGGGTTTCAAGGAATCAGGTAAACGGTGTGTTATACCCTTCTTCATACGATTTCTGGTTTGATGGGTATTTCTCCCCATTTGGGCAAAGTTTCGAGCATCTTTCGAACACCTCCATGTCATGGTCATAATCCTAAGTGACACTGTCTTAGCGCATCATCTAAAACTAGGTGGTTAGTATTAGTGCAATGCTGGGTGTAGCTAAACATTGCATGTGTGTGTGCATATCAATGTCTACATAAAGATAGTGGTTAGCGTGATGCCATACATAAAGAAATGCTTGTTTGATGCGTGATACGGAAATGAGCACATAGAACATAGCACACAACATATTTCATCCGACCTAATACCTCCTGCTCGTAAGGGGTAAGCTCCTAACTCTAGGTTTGGTTCATCTTAACATCGCAAGGATATTAAGGTTCGTTCCTACATGAAAATAGATGCATTTCGTTTTGGTAAACCTAGTGGAAGTGTCTATGGTTCCTTATATGAGTTCGATCAAAGGGTTGTTGATGTAAAAGGTTCTTGTTGCACTAAGATACACTTTCTCTCTTTCTCTCGAATGGGCTCAAGAGGGTCCATGCGGTATGGTAACAAGTGATCCACTCGCTAAGTACCTTCGATCGCCAAGGGGTCGCAAAGGATACTTTCACAAGCTTCTCGGTAAAATTGGGCACCCTAACCTTAATGGCTAATCTGTCTAATGCATATACTTTGTGGATTATCAAAATCTTGGAAAATGGTTTGACTTAAATAAAAACTTTTCACTAACTCATAAAAAATCTTCGAAACTTTTAAGTTTTAAAAGAAAGAAAAAATCCCTAGGAGAGTCGACCACTGTGAGCGGACGACGTTCTACCGGCGCGATGGCCGCAAGGCTCCGACCCTGTGAGATGGGGCGTGGGGTTTTCGAAAATGTGTGTTATGGTTGTGGAAAGGATTCTAAACACTCAAGGCCTAAACCTCTAGCCTAAATTATACAGAGTTGCCACCCGGATCAGCTCTTCCGGGAAATTCTGTACAGCCTAGATCCGTTAAGCCTAAATGATACCGTAGTATAGAGATTCGGGTTTGGATGAGTTACTTATTTCATTGTTATTTAAGTCATATTAGGCAAGTGGCTACCAGATTCCAATATCATGATATCCCATTCTAAACCATTTTTTAGTAATATTTTAGCATGCATACGGAAAGCAATAAATAAGCGCGGAAAGTAAACACGTAAGAAAGTAAATGCACCTAGTCTAGGGGGATTATTTACATATTTGGGGATGGGGGATACAAATGGCCTAAAATACATGAGATCTAGATAAATGAATACATCCATATCCTATTATACAAATGATGTAACAAATACACAATTTTTATTGAAGTGCGATACCCGAAGAGAAATAAATCCGAACATACATTTAACATAATCTACCTGCATCCACAAAGGTTAGCACGAAATATTTTTACAACACAAATATCTGCCAATGCACCAAGTATGTTTGATTTAGATGTTGGAGGATCCGTGTGATCGAGTTAAATAAAAAAAATGCCGACAAAGGCTCGTGGTTTCCGTTATGAAAAATGATCCATTTTTATACAAATATGTTGCTCATTTTATTAATGAAAATGTCGCATGTGAATTTTATCGGGTCGGATATCCGGGAACGAGGAGTTCCCTTTGTGGGGGTTTCCTAAAACAATATTAGAAACATAAATCTAGGTCAAACATGCATAGCATAGCTATTATTTGGGTTAGCAATGGTAATGATGCCATATCGTTACCGACTTCCCCGTGAAGGGCGATATCGATATGGATTACTTGAAGCACTTCCATTGCCACTCCAAACCTCTATCTACATATTAGCACTTCAAAAAGTACTCATATATAACTTTTAAATGAGCTTTACGTGAAATTTGGTTACCACAAATTGTGCATTTCCAAGTTCGGAGAGGTTTCAGCGGATCATTTCGTGCTCAAAAGGAGCAAAACGGAGTGAAACGAAGCAAATATACAATTCTGCCATTGTGAGGTTGGTAATGATGTTGGTAAGGTCAGTACCGACATTTTCCTAATACCAACACCAACTTCTTTAATGTCGGTACCGACGTCCATGGTCCAGACCTGCAGAAAAGCAACGAAAAATAGCAGAAAATAGCAAAGACAAAGGCCGAAACTTCCGAAGATCATAACTTTCACTACGGTTATCGGATTCAATCGATTTTTATCATTCTGGAAAGCTCAAGATGTTTTAACATACTGAAAGTAACAAAATCAAGATTTAAGAACATATTTAAATAGAAAAATATCAAACAGTCAGTATCGTCCAAAACTGTGAATCGTAATTTTACGTAACTTCGAAAAATCATAACTTTATTTATACTTATCCGTTTTAAGTGATCTTTATCATTCTGGAAACCTTATGATCTAAGGAATCTAATAAAAATAACTAAATATGCAATAAAATAGTGACATTCTGCCCAGGAAACCAAAACAAATTTGTACAAAATTTTGAAAATTCATAACTTTTGATATACTTATCCGTTTCAAGCGATCTTTATCATTCCGGAAAGCTCAAGATGTGTAAAATATTCTTATATAACAAAATACTCAAAAATTTTTGAAATCATACCACAATTTTCGAAAAACAGATTGGTGTGCAAAAATCGAAATAACCGAAAAGAAAATGAAACTTCAAAAAGAAAAGCATATAAATGTAAGCACAAACTCTAGGAACTCAGAGATTTACCCTGTAGTCATATATCCACTTTCTTTAAGGTCCATGAAATCCTCCGGGAAGCTCTCCTTGTTTCTTTTTCGTTGGATTTGGTTGTTTGTTGGTGATTTACCGAAAATCTTTAGAAGGGAACTATTCCTTGCCAAAGTAGATGTTTCAGAAGATTTAGTAACCTTCAAGTGAGTGATAAAGATGTTGTAGACTCTCCATCCAAGTCTAAACCTCAAGCATTGCCTAAGTGATCTCTAAATCTCAAGTTTGCTTAAATGATCTCTACACCTCAAGCTTTGCTTAAAGGATGAACTAAACCTCTAATTTGCTTAAGAAATGAATAAGTGGACCCTTGTGACCCAAGTTCATACCCTTTTCATTAGCTTAATCTAACTAACCTGAAATCTCAAGTGTCGCTGATCAAAGTTTGGTGTTTTACTCAAGAACACTCAAGAACACATGAAGAAATGCTCGCTAATGATCTCTAGATCTTTTTCACTCTTTCTTACCAATGTTTGTGATAGAAATTCAGTCCCATTCATCTGAAACATTCAGCCCTCTCTTTATGGAGCTCTCTTCAATCCAAAGTCAACTCCTTTTTAGCTTAGGCCATGCTTTAGCCTTTGCTTTTCAACTTTTTACAAGATCACATGTGAAGATTTGATGTAAAAGGTCTTAGGTAAGGTGTGGGGAGTGGTTTTGCAGTGATTATGTCCGAGTATGTGGGCAAAAGTTACATTTTTTGCTGAAAATTGCAGCAAATGTAATTTTAGTTCAACTGAAAAGTCAATGTCGTTAACGATATTGCGATGTGGTGGTTCGGGTTACCGTTTTCTCCATTTGTTTACAAATTTATCCATATTTTCAATCAACAATTGTATTCCCTAAATTACAACAAAACAATTTCAAATTAACAATTTACAATTATTGTCAACTAGCCTAAAGCATATTATTTATGTTGCTATTTATTTGCAAGCACTGTTAAATCGAAAGGCAATAAGTCGGGGTCAAAGGTTTTCACAGAAGAGGGATTTGGTGATTATAAAGATGCTCTAGATAGCGTTAAAAAGCATGACGGAGTATTGGGTAGTAGCTTACACCATGAGTGTAGAGTTATGGTCTCTCAATTTTCAAATCAAAAGAGGAATATAAATCATGTGTTTACATCTAAAAATGTTGTTATGCAAGATGAATATCGTATTAAGTTGACAACAGTTGTAAATGTTACTCGATTTCTTTTGGAGGAAGGTTTGGCTTTCAGAGGACATGATGAGTCTGGGAATTCAAAGCACCGAGGTCATTTTCTTAGACTCATTAATTGGTATTGTGGGCTTCATGAAGATATACATAAGGTCATGCTATCTAATGCACCTAAAAATAATCAAATGACTTCTCCAACGATTTAGAGAGACATTATTGAATGTTGTGTAATGAAGACGAGAAAAGTTATAGTGAGTGAGCTTGATGATAAGTACTTTTCTCTCTTGATTGATGAAATTCGAGATAGTTTGATGATGGAGCAAATGGCTATAGTTGTGAGATTCGTGAATGATAGTTGATTAATTATGGAGAGGTTTCTTTGTGTGGTTCATGTTTCTAAGACTTCAGCACAATGCTTGAAAAAGGCTATTGATGATTTCTTTGCAAAAATGGGTTATCGCTTACAAGACTTAGAGGTCAAGGTTATGATGGAGCTTTTGATATGCGCTGCGAATTTAATGGCTTGAAAGCAATAATTTTAAATGAAAACAAGCATGCACATTATAATCATTGTTTTGCTCATCAACTTCAGCTTGTTGTTGTTACTTTTGCTAAGGAAAAATTTGTTGTTGGCTTATTTTTTGAAAATCTTTCGATGATTGTGAATACAACTGGAGTTTTATGTAAAAGGAAAGATGCTCTTATTAAGCTACACTGTGATGAAAAAGAACCAAGAAATAAGTTTAGCTCGACCCGGTGATACACGTTGGGGTTCTCATTATAAGACCTTCCTTCGACTCTTTGATATGTGGACTTTCGTGGGAGCGGTGCTTCTTTCATTATCTGAGGATAGTTCTGATCTCAAAATTCGATACACTGCTGAGGGTTGATTAAAAAAATGTACACATTTGAATTCGTATTCGTTCCAAAATTCATTATGTGTATTTTGGAAATGATGAATATTTTATCAAAGGCGTTATAAGATGAAGATCAAGACATATCAAATGCAATTCACATGATTGGTGTGGTGAAAATGAAATTACAAAAATTTAGAGAATAAAGTTGGGATGATTTGTTGAAAAAAATCTCCAAATTTTGTGAAGAACAAAATATTGAAGTACCAAATGTGGAGGTTAATTTTTCGGGTCGTACTAAACGACTTGTAATTTATCACGTAGATATCTTCTGAAAGGTATCATTCTACCATATTATTTAATTTAATTGATGCATATGACATTAGTTTTTATTTAAATTTATTTAAGCACATTCTAAATTGATTTTATTAATAAAATGCTAGGTAATTGACCTTATTGCAATGGAATTCAACAATCATTTCACCGAGGAAAACACAAAATTACTTTGATGCATAATGTATTTTAATCCTTCAAATTCATTTTCTAAGATTGATAAGGAGAAGTTGCTTCATCTTGCTGGGTTATACTCATAAGATTTCACTCGTGTTGAGTTAATGGAGCTTGGGGGTCAACTTGATTTTTTATTGATGATGTGCAATTACGTAAAGTTTTTTCCGATCTTCATGATATTGGAGCTCTTGCATAGAAGATGGTGGAGAAAAATTTTCACAATAGATATCCATTTGTGTATCGACTTCATGAGTTGGTATTGGTGCTACCTGTTGGAATTGCTTTAGTTGAGAGATGTTTTTCCTCTATGAATATTGTGAAGACTGATTTGCAAAACCGGTTGGGATATGACATGCTTTCTAATTCTTTATTTTATTACATTGAGAAAGAGATTTTTGAAACATTTTACATTGACAACTAAATTATTATGCAATATTTTCAAAAGTTGGCTTCTCGAAGAAACATTTTACCACCTATTGCTAGTTCTGCTTCAAGTTGACATAAGTGAAGAAAAATGGTTGTCAAACTTTTTTCTTAGTGGTTTTCGATGTTTAGTAAACTTTTTTCATAGACAATGTTTAGTAGACTTTAAATGTGTATATTTACTTAACGTTTGATGTATTATCGATGCTTATTCCTCAGAGTCGAACCAAATTTTCAATATACAATTGTGCCCCCCTTGATTGAATTCCTAGCTCCGCCACTTCTTAACCCGACTCATTCCTTTCATCATCTGGTTAGTCGTAATTAGCCCCTCGTCAAAACACGCTTGCATCAGGTCCAACATCCTACCGTTCTTCTTCTTAATCACCATAACCAATGCCTTCTTCACGACTTCTGATTGAAGAACAGCATCCCGATATCGCGAATACACTGGCAGGCCTCGCCAACAATACCCCTGCTTTTGTACTCCTCTAACAACTTAGTTATCTTGTCCTTCGCATCCTCCACTGCCCACCCAGTCCCGCCCCCCTAACACCTAAGAAGCCTCTCACCCAAATAATGGGCAACGATGAGCGACCGAGCCACTTGGACGATCTCGCTTTCGCTGCATTTCAGTGAGAGCTTGCCACCGATTTCCTCGAGGTTCAGCGATGCCAAGACATCGTCGATCACTACTCTGGCGAGGAAGAGAGCGAGTTCGTTCGAGGCATCCAAGATGTCCAGTGATATGTCTTTGGTGGACTTTAGGAGCAGGATGAAGCCATTAACAATGTCTTCGATTGAAAAAATCTCAATGTGAAAAGACAAGAGCAGAATAGATGCCATCTCTTTCTCCATGTTCTTTTTATCCATAGCAAGAGTGATGAGCCTTTTGAGGAAGATCAGGTAGAACTAGGGTTTTCCCATATCTTTCAGGCTTTGAATTAGTTCAGGAATGTCATCGGAGAGAAAATACTTGTGAATGATCATGATAACCTCCTCCTTGTATTTTTTTACAGTTTTATCTTCAACTTGTACCTGTCCATCTTCACTAGAGGATTTCAGGAATGAAGAATCCAACCAACCCTTGGATATAGACTTCAAGACAAGGAATTGGAACAGTGATTTTGCAATGGGAATGTTGAGAGCAAGGTCATCGAGGCTCTCTGCTAACTGAGCAAAACCCTTGACCATTTAACTGCAACTGATCAAGACTTCCTCGAAAGCTTCCTTGAGTAGCTTCAATATGAGCGGTTCAGCAGTTCGATTCTCCATGGCAAGAGTTAGAGCCCTCTTGATAACCTCGTAATGAAAGAATGAAACCCCCAATTCTCTTATACACCTGCATGCCTCAAAAGCATCTCCATTCTCAACATATTCCCTCAGCAGATCAGCAATCTTTTTCTTCACTTCTTCGACAGAGATGTGA
>CATIWQ010073036.1:0-24519 GCA_949673415.1 Euphorbia schlechtendalii | reverse complement strand
GATGAGAAAATGAAACCTGGTCTTTAGGGCCTTGATTATCACCGGAAATAGAAGCGGCAACTGAAGCGCTAGCGGAGCGAACGCCGGAAGAGGCAGTTTTAATACAAGAAGAAATGAATTTCAATGAATTGGGGAAAAACTCATTGCTGTTGGTTTTGCCATTTTTGTTGCTTGACTTGCTGCTATTTTCGATTAGGATTTAGGATGTGGCTGAGGTTTTTCTTTTAAGGTAATCGCCGAAGGGTTTTTAAGGATGTGATTTCGCAGCAGCAGGTTTCTTTTAGGGCTTAGGAGTTTTGAGTGGTGCGGCGGGAAAATAAAAGAAAAAGCGCGATGTTTATAAATTTAATGAAAATTAAGTATTCTGGATGGTTCATATATAATGACCATCCGGAATACGTATTGCGGACGGTCATTACAGTAGAACCGTCCGCAATACATTTTTTACAATTTTTTTTATGGTTATAAAAATTAAGTATTTCGGACGGTTCATATATAATGACCGTCCGGAATACGTATTGCGGACGGTCATTACATTAGAACCGTCCGCAATACATTTTTTACAATTTTTTTATGGTTATAAAAATTAAGTATTCCGGACGGTTCATATATAATGACCGTCCGGAATACATTATTTATATTTTTTATACATAAGTATTGCGGACAGTTATTATATAATAACTGTCCGCAATACCTATATTTCATTGCGTACGGTTGGTTCAAAATAACTGTCCGCAATATTAATGTATTACGGACGGTTGGTTCAATATAACCGTCCGTAATACTTTCAAATGTAATACGGACGGTTGTTACGTAACAACCGTCCGTCATAACCACTTCCGTGTTTTTTAATGCTCAATGCAAACGGTTTCTTGTAGAACCCTCCCAAAAAGTGCGACCCTACAGGCCGTTTTTGCACTAGTGTAGGAATTTCATCGAACAGGTGGTGTGCTACTAAGATTATCATCCAATCCTGAGACAAACTCAATTCAAACTCCATAGTCAAACTACACTATTATGGACCAAATCATGGAAAACATCAATCTAGATTGATAAGGTCAAAATATATGAAATTATGAAATCACAATTACATTAAATTTGAAAATCTAATCGTAAATGCATAATAAACATGAACAATCGAAACTCAGACGAATTCATAAGAAATATAAAAAGATAAAATCAAATTGAAACAATACTTACACTCAAATTTGTTAATCATAAAATCATAATCAACAGGGAAAACTAGATTAACAATTACAAGTCAAATCCACGAAAAATAGAAACCGTAAAAAGGCAAATGAAGAAATCAGAATCGCGATTGAAAAATCAGAATCAAGAAGTAAAAGAAAATCAGAATGGTGATTGGAAATCAGCCATTAATCTGACTATAGAAGAGGAGAATAAATCATAAATTCAAGATGGAGAGCTGGAGAAGAAAGAAGAAACAATGAATCGGAATCCAACCAAACAATAATCGAAATGGTGATATGAAAACAAAAGAATGAATTAAGGGGAAGAAATCATGATTCAAGGAGAAAAAAATGCAAAGTAGAAGAAGAAATCACGGATCAGAAAAAAAATCAAAGTTGGAGATGAAACGTATAAGTACAATATTGAAAATATAATAAGACAAAAATTATATTAAATGCTGTTTAGGACTTTGTTATTATTTAATCTAATTTTCAGTCATTCCTGACAATTCCCCTTTCATTAACAACATCAGCCTGCAACACACAAGCCCATGGATCCCTTTATTTGTGATTTAAGCCCAAAACGAGTTTATCTAGTATTAAACAAGTGTCAACGGCGTGTCCAAAAAAGTGAATCCGACATGACATGTCCATTTAAATAGTGAAGTGTTGGACATGAGTCAAAGACGTGTCCGAAGCGTGTCCAACACAGGGACACTCCAGGCTTTGCCATGTCCATGCATTATAGGTCATTAAAAACAAATAAGGATATCAAATAAATAGAAATTACACTTATCCAAGCCAAGGGTTTTATCAATACCATTATAATTTGTAGTTATAAACTATCACAATCAAGTCAGAAACTTGTATAACAACACCACTCTTTTCCATGGATATTGGTGATAAATACAGATTTTAATTTCGTATTTAGATGCCACTTATTCAGTTATCTATAAGCAAAAGAAAGCAGAACTGCAAGATCTCAGATAGACAATTAGTTCAATTCAGTGAAGAAAGAAACACATGTTAAGACGTTCAAATCAGTTCAAAGTGACTTAAATTATAAAGACAAAATTATAAACTCAAAGTCACTATAAGAATAAGTATAGAAAATGTGTCAGTCTCTCTACAAAAACACAAATCATATCAATAACTAATGGTCACTCTTGATCCATAATATGTAGTGGGTTAATAGTCAGCAAAACACTTGCCCACAAAACTGAATTTAACAGTGAACTTAGATGTATTTTGGATTGCTTTTACTAGCTATTTCTTAAAATGATTATAAAGAGTAATACTGCAACGTCTAGTAGTAATAAAGCACCTTGAAAAATAGAGGCTTCTGAGCTGAGTCCATAATCATACATACATATATGAAGGGTTATGTTCCGTATATTCTAAAATTAGGAAATACAAGAGTAAATAAAAATATTGAAACTCTAGAATTGCAGAAAGCGAAGGTAGAAATGAAAGTCTTTACTTAAATTCAAGGGGTTAAGAACCAATGTATCCCAGACATGCCTCCTAAGATCCATTACACTCGTATAGAGTTTGAAGCTTTGTTCCTCTCAAAACCAAGACGAAATTAGGCAGGGTTTACCAGGGAAAGTGCAAAACACAGGTTGACTGTTTCGTTATAAATAAATGGTTTCAAAGTTGAATTAAGAGGCAAGAAAACATCATTACATGGTTAAAACGTAATCGAAAAAGACATCAAGCCAAGTACAGATCTACCATCAAGACCAACAACGCCCAATTTGACTAATAACTAAGCTATGACAGTGTTTGTGGGGGCGAAACTTAATGTGTTAAACTAAAAACGTAAACCACATAAGATGTCTTAGTCTAGAGTATTATAGTAGTGGATGTCTCATATGTGTTCTGTTTTTTGCCGTGAAAAACTTAGCAAAATTTAGTTTTCATTCTCATTTATGTTTTGGAATGATTTATGGATTATTGGTTATTACACACCATGAACTGATATTTCTTGATTGTTTATGTTCAACTATTTGCTTTCATCTTGCATTCTTTTAACATGTAATGCATAGCTTGTAGCATTCCTGACTTCATTGAGCACATCTCTTTCAATCTTATGTCTTTCTCATTTAGAAAACGAGTTGTTTCTCGTTCATCTTCTGAAATTCAGTAGTGTCTGCAGATTTTTGTACACAAGATTGGGTTTTCTCGGCTTCCTGCTCCTTCATTGTTTCGAAACAATTTAAGTGTCACGTACTTGCAAGTTATTGGTGGATGTCCCATAAAGTGTTAGTCTAAAGTATTATATTAGTGGATGTCCGATAAAGTTTTCAAAACATATGTAAGGTTTCTTGGTTACATTACAATATGCCAAACTTGATTATAATTGCACTCCTGCCCTGTAGGCTGCACATCATTAGTGGTGACTACAATAATGTGAAATGCGGGAAAGTTATTAAGGTTGTAAGTAAAAAGAACAATGTACTAACATAGGCTAATATGGGAAAAGCTCAAAAAGGGGCAACAAAGTTAATTCAACTTTACTGTCTCGGATAGGGTATGCCAGATGAAAGAAAACATTGATTGGCGGATCGGCCCTCATGTTAAACAGAGTGTACTGAGTCTAGAAATGTGTTGTCAACATAGGGACATCACACATATGTTCTCTACCACTAGAAAAAGGTCACCTAGAATTTCCCATTTCATTTAATAGAGATGTATTATTGTCATAAATTTCAATCGTTGATTAAGTAAATGTTGATGTAAAAAGCGCAATGAAGACACGTAATTCAATAATAAGACTCATTCATAAAAATTACAGATTTATGTTTCAAGCTTAATTCAAGTAAGTTTGACTGAGATAAGATGTTGCATAAATCATCTCATTCATAAAAATTACAGATTTATGTTTCAAGCTTAATTCAAGTAAGTTTGACTGAGATAAGATGTTGCGTAAATCATCCCAACTGCCAGTGAAGAAGTCAAATAAATATTACAGATGTAGCATGACACAATCAAGCAAATGTTTACAAAATATTCCAATAAGTCTGAGAAATCAATACAAAAACTGAATGTTATGCAATCAGTAGCAAAAAATTGGAGGCACAAATTTCATTTTCCTGTGGCATACTTACTTGGAAGATTGCATTCTTATTATTATAAGTACTGACCCTGAAAATTAATATGAAAAACAAAGACATCTGATACGCTATCAAAACCCTAAGCAGATGGATCCCTTGAACCTTTTCCGCATATTGCATGTCCTGTTATCAGCCCTTCTAACGCAAAAATAGCTAACTTTTCCTTTATCTCAAATACAATAACTTCACATTCAATTATAAGGCATACATTGGAAATTTTCACAACTACTTCACAAAAATCGCTTCCCCAGAATACAACCCGAGTTATAGCTATTTTGACCTTAAAATACACCTTTGTACCCTTTTAGATTGTGAAAATCATGATTTGGCCAAAGAACGCATACGTCGCCATTTTCACAAAAATGGCCTCCCCGGAAAATGACTCGAGTTTTCGCTATTTTGACCTTAAAATACACCTTTGTACCTTTTTAGAGTGTGAAAATCATGATTTGCCTAAAAAACGCATATGTCACCGTTTTCACGAAAATCGCCTCCCCCGAAATCGACCCAGGTTTTCGCGATTTTGACCTTAAATTACACCTTTGTACCCTTTAAAAGGGTGAAAATCATGATTTGCCTAAAAAACGCATGCGTCACCGATTTCATGAAATTCGCCTCCACGAAAAACGACCTGAGTTATCGCTTTTTTGACCATAAAATACACATTTGTACCTTTTTAGAGGGTGAAAATCATGATTTGGCAAAAAAATGCATGCTTCAACGTTTTCACGAAAATTGCCTCCCCAGAAAATGACATGAGTTTTCGCTATTTTCACATTAAAATACAACTTTGTACCATTTTAGAGAGTTTAAATCATGATTTGGCTAAAAAATGTATGTGTCACCGGTTTCACAAAAATCGCCTCCCTCGAAAATGGCCCGTGTTTTCACTATTTTCCCTTAAAATACTCCTTTGTACCCTTTTAGAGTGAAAATTATGATTTGGCCAAAAAAACGCATGCGTCACCGTTTTCACGAAAATCCCCTCCCTGGAAAATGACATGAGTTTTCACTATTTTGACATTAAAATAGACCTTTATACCCCTTTAGAGTGTGAAAATCATGATTTAGCCAAAAATGCATGCGTCACCGTTTTCAAGAAAATCGCCTCCCTAGAAGCAGACCCAAGTTTTCGCTATTTTGACCTAAGTATACACCTTTGTACCCTTTTAGAATGTAAAAATCATGATTTAGTTAAAAAAACGCATGCGTCACAGTTTTCATGGAAATTGTCTACTAGGAAAACGACCCGAGTTTTCACTATTTTGACCTTAAAATACATCTTTTTAATCTTTCAGAGGGTGAAAATTAATCATGATTTGGCTAAAAAATGCATGCGTCACCGTTTTCACAAAAATCGCCTCCCAGGAAAACGACTCGAGTTTTCGTGATTTTGACCTTAAACTACACCTTTGTAACCTTTTGGAGTGTGAAAATCATGATTTGGCAAAAAAAAACACATGCATCAAGGTTTTCACGAAAATCGCCACTACGGAATCGACCCAAGTTTTATCTATTTTCCCTTAAAATACACCTTTGTACCCTTTTAGAGTGTGAATATCATGATTTGGCCAAAAAATGCATGTGTCAACGTTTTCACGTAAATTGCCTCCCTGGAAAACGACCAAACTTTTCACGATTTTGACCTTAAAATACACCTTTGTACCCTTTTGAAGTATGAAAATCATGATTTGGCAAAAAAATGCAGGCATCACCGTCTTCAAGAAAATTGCCTCCCCGGAAAACGACTAGAGTTTTCATGGATTTAACCTTAAAATACACATTTGTACCCTTTTAGAGTGAACATCATGATTTGACAAAAAAACACATGTATCACCGTTTTCACGAAAATCGTCTCCCTGGAAAACAACCTAAGTTTTCTTAATTTTGACCTTAAAATACACCTTTGTACCGGCCCTTTTAGAGTGTGAAAATCATGACTTGGTAAAAAAATGCATGCGTCACAATTTTCATAAAAATTGCTTCCTTGGAATACGACCGGAGTTTTCACGATTTTGACCGTAAAATACATTTTTGTACCCTTTTAGAGTGTTAAAATCATGATTTGGCCAAATTGCATGCGTCACCGTTTTCACAGAAATGGCCTTCCCGGAAATCGACCAGATGATTTTAACCTTAAAATACACTTTTGTACCCTTTTAGAGTGTGAAAATCATGATTTGGCAAAAAAATGCATGCGTCACCATTTTCATAAAAATCGCTTACTTGGAAAACAACTAGAGTTTTCGCTATTTTGACCTTAAAATACACCATTGTATCCTTTTAGAGTGTGAAAATCATGATTTAGCCAAAAAACGCATACATTATCGTTTTCACGAAATCGCCCCCATGGAAAACAACCAGAGTTTTCCTGATTTTGACCTTAAAATACACCTTTGTACCCTTTTAGAGTGTGAAAATCATGATTTGGACAACAAAAGCATGCATCACCGTTTTCACAAAAATTGCCTCCCTGAAAATTGACTAGATTTTTTTACTATTTTGACCTTAAAATACACCTTTGTACCCTTCCAAAGGGTGAAAATCATGATTTTGCAAAAAACGCATGCATCACCGTTTTCACGAAAATCGCTTCTTTAGAAATCCACCCGACTTTTCACTATTTTTTCTTTTAAATACACCTTTCTCACCTTTTAAAGTGTGAAAATCATGAATTTGCCAAAAAAACGCATGCATCACTGTTTTCACGAAAATCGCATTCTTGAAAAACAACCCTAATTTTCGCAATTTTGACCTCAAAATACACCTTTGGTTACTTTTAAAGGGTAAATATCATGATTTTGAAAAAAAATGCATGCGTCACCGTTTTCACCAAAATCGCCTCCTCGGAAAACGATAAGAGTTTTCGCGATTTTTACCTTAAAATACACCTTTGTACCCTTTTAGAGTGTGAAAATCATGATTAGGTCAAAAAACGCATGTGTCACCGTGTTCATGAAAATCGCTTCCCCAAAAATGACCCGAGTTTTCGCTATTTTTACATTAAAATAAACCTTTGTACCCTTTTAGATTGTGAAAATAATGATTTGGTCAAAAAACACATGTGTCACCTTTTTAACGAAAATTGCCTCCCCAGAAAATGACCCGAGTTTTCTTTATTTTTACCTTAAAATACACCTTTGTAAATTTTTAGAATGAGAATATTATGATATGGCAAAACAAAGCATGCGTCACCGATTTCACGAAAATTGCCTCCCCTGAAAACGACCCTAGCATTCACTATTTTGACCTTAAACTACACCATTTTACCCTTTTAGAGTGGGAAAATCATGATTTGACCAAAACATGCATGCATCACTGTTTCACGAAAATCGCCTCATTAGAAATCGATTCGATTTTTCGCTATCTTTACCTTAAAACAATCCTTTATACCCTTTTCAAGGGTTAAAACGATGATTTGGACAAAATGCATGCATCACAGCTTTCACAACAATCGCTTCCCCGAAAAGGACCCGAGTATTCACTATTTTTAGCTTAAAATACACATTTGTACCCTTTTGGAGTTTGAAATTCATAATTTTGCCAAAAAAAGCATGTGTCACAGTTTTCATGAAAATGGTCACCCTAGAAATCGACTTGAGTTTTTGTTATTTTCCCTTAAAATATGCCTCTATACCCTTTTTGAGTGTGAAAATCAGGATTTGGCAAAAAAATGCATGCCTCACCGTTTTCAGAAAATCGCCGCCCCGGAAAATGACCCGAGTTTTCACGATTTTTACCTTAGAATACACCTTTGTAACCTTCTAGAGTGTGAAAATCATGACTTGGCCAAAAAACGCATGCGTCACCATACCACGAAAATATCATATCTGGAAAGTGACTCGAGTTTTCACAATTTTATACTTAAAATACACCTTTGTACCCTTTTAGAGTTTGAAAATCATAATTTTGCCAAAAATCGCATGCGTAACCATTTTCACAAAAATCGCCTCCCCGGAAATTGACCCATGTTTTTTTGTCATTTTTCCCTTAAAATACGCCTTTGTACCCTTTTAGAGTGTAAAAATCATGATTTGGCAAAAAAAAAAACGAATGCCTCATGAAAATCGCCTCCCAGGAAAATGACACGAGTTTTCACAATTTTGACTTTAGAATACACCTTTGTACCCTTTTAGAGTGGGAAAATCATGACTTAGCCAATAAACGCATGCGTCACCATTTTCACTAAAATATCCTCCTCGGAAAGTGACTCGAGTTTTCGCTATATTTCCCTTAAAATACAGCTTTGTACTCTTTTAGAGTGTGAAAATCATGATTTGGCAAAAAACGCATGCGTCACAATTTTCACAAAAATCGCCACCCCGGAAATCGACCCGAGTTTTTGCTATTTTGACCTTAAAACACAACTTTGTACCCTTTTAGAAGGTGAAAATCATGATTTGGTAAAAGCACACATGTGTCATGTTTTCACGAAAATCGCCTCCCCGGAAAATAACCAGTGATTTCGCTATTTTCACCTTATATATAATACAAAATTGTTCCATTTTAGATGGTGAAAATCATGATTTGACCAAAAAACGCATGCGTCCATTTCATGAAATTCGCCTCTCCAGAAAATGACCCGAGTTTTCTCTATTTTGACCTTAAATTAAACCTTTAAACCCTTTTAGAGTGTGAAATCATGATTTTGCCAAAAAAATGCATGCATCACAGTTTTCACGAAAATTGCCTCCCCGGAAATTGACCTAAGTTTTCTCTATTTTTTTCCTTAAAATACAACTTTGTACCCTTTTAAAGTGTGAAAAGCATGATTTGGCAAAAAAACATATGCGTCACCATTTTCACGAAAATCGCCATGGTGGAAATCGACCTGAGTTTTCACAATTTTTCCCTTAAAATACAACTTTGTACCCTTTTAGAGTGTGAAAATCATGATTTAGAAAAAACACATGAGTCACCATTTTGACGATAATCGCCACCCTAGAAATTACCCCAGTTTTTGCTATTTTGACCTTAAAATACTCATTTGTACGCTTTTAGAGGGTCAAAATAATGATTTGGCAAAAAAGACATGCGTCACCATTTTCACGAAAATCACCTCCTCGGAAAACAACTAGTGATTTCGCTATTTTAAGCATAAAATACATAAATGTACCCTTTTAGAGGGTGAAAATCATGATTTGACCAAAAATTGCATGCGTCTTCGTTTTCACGGAAATCGCCTCCCCGGAAAATGACTTGAGTTTTCAATATTTTGACCTTAAAATAAAACTTTAAACCCTTTTAGAGAGTGAAAATCATGATTTGGCCAAAAAAATACATGCGTCACCGTTTTCATGAAAATCACCTCCTTGGAAAACGACTTAAGATTTCGCTATTTTGAACATAAAATAAACCTTTGTACCCTTCTATATTGTGAAAATCTTGATTTGGCCAAAAAGGCATGCTTCACGATTTTCACGAAAAAGATCCCCGGAAATCGAATTGAGGTTTTGTTATTTTTCACTTAAAATACACCTTTATACCCTTTTAGATTGTGAAAAAAATGTTTTGGTAAAAAAATGCATGTATCACCTTTTTCACAAAAATTGCCTCCCAGGAAATCGAATTGAGTCATCTCTATTTTTACCTCAAATACACCTTTGTACAATTTTAGACTATGAAAAGAAAGATTTGGTAAAAAAAATGCATGTATCACCTTTTATTCACAAAAATTGCATCCCCGAAAAATGACCCGAGTTATCTCCATTTTTACCTTAAAATACACCTTTGTACACTTTTAGAGTGTGAAAATTATTATTTGACAAAATAAAGCATGCGTCATCGATTTCACGAAAATCGCCTCCCACAAAAAAGACCATAGTATTCGCAATTTTGACCTTGAAATACACCATTGTACCCTTTTAGAGTGTGAAAATCATGATTTGGCGAAAAAATGTATGTGTCATTGTTTTCCCGGAAATCATCTCCATGGAAATCTATTCGAGTTTTCACAATTTTTACCTTAAAATAATCTTTCATACCATTTTAGAGGGTTAAAATCATGATTTGCCCAAAATGCATACGTCACCGTTTTCATGAAAATCACTTCCCCCCAAAACGACATGAGTATTCCCTATTTTTACCTTGAAATACACATTTGTACCCTTTTAGAGTTTGAAAATCATAATTTTGCCAAAAAACACATGTGTCACTGTTTTCACAAAAATTGCCTCCTTGGAAATCTACCCGAGTTTTTGTTATTTTTCCCTTAAAATACACCTTTGTACCCTTTTGGAGTGTGAAAATCATGGTTTGGCAAAAAAAAGCATGCCTCACCATTTCACGAAAATCCCCTCCCCGGAAAACGGCCCGAGTTTTTGGGATTTTGACATTAAAATACACCTTTATACCCTTTTAGAGTGTGAAAATCGTGACTTGGCCAAAAAACTCACGTGTTAGCATTTTCACGAAAACAGCCTCTTCGGAAATCGACTCGAGTTTTCATTATTTTTCCCCTAAAATACAACTTTGTACCCTTTTAGAGAGTGAAAATCATGATTTGACAAAAAACGCATGCGTCACCATTTTCACAAAAATCGCGACCCCGGAAATCGATCCAAGTTTTCACCATTTTGATCTTATAATAGATCTTTCTACCCTTTCAAAGGGTGAAAATCATTATTTGGCAAAAAAAGCATGAGTCACCGTTTTCACGATAATCACCTCCCTAGTAAACGACCAGTGATTTCGCTATTTTCACCTTAAAATACATAATTGTACCCTTTTAGAGAGTGAAAATCATGATTTGGTCAAAAAAGCATGAGCCACCATTTTCACGAAAATCGCCTCCCTAGAAAATGACTAGAGTTTTCAAGATTTTGACCTTAAAATACACCCTTGTACCCTTTTAGAGTGTGAAAACCATGATTTAGCCAAAAAACGAATGCGTCACCATTTTCATGAAAATTAACCCCGGAAAACAACTAGAGTTTTTGCGATTTTGACCTTAAAATACACCTTTGTACCCTTTTAGAGTGTGAAAATCATGATTTGGCCAGAAAATGCACGCGTCATTATTTTCACAAAAATCACCTCCTCGGAAATCGATCTGAGTTTTCTCTATGTTTATCCTTAAAATACAATTTTGTACCCTTTTAGAGTGTGAAAATTAGCAAAAAAACGCATGCGTCACAATTTTCACGAAAATCACCACCCCCGAAAATCGACCTGAGTTTTCGCTATTTTCCCCTTAAAATACAACTTTGTACCCTTTTAGAGTGTGAAAATCATGATCTGGCAAAAAAATGCATGCATCACCACTTTCACGAAAATCACCACCTTGGAAATTGACTCGAGTTTTCTCTATTTTGACCTTAAAATACAACTTTGTACACTTTTAGAGGGTGAAAATCATGATTTGGCAAAAAAACACATGCATCACCATTTTCACGAAAATCGCCTCCTTAGAAAATGACTAGTGATATCGCTATTTTCACATTAAAATACAAAATTGTACCGTTTTAGAGGGCAAAAATCATGATTTGCCCAAAAATTGAATGCGTCACCGTTTTCATGGAAATCGCATATTTGGAAAACGACCCGAGTTTTCACTATTTTGACCTTAAAATAAACCTTTAAAACCTTTTAGAGTGTGAAAATCATGATTTGGACAAAAAATAGATGCATCACCGTTTTCACAAAAATCACCTCCTCGTAAAACGATCTAAGTTTTCTCTATTTTGACGTTAAAATAAAACTTTATACCCTTTTATATTGTGAAAATCTTGATTTGGCCAAAAAAGGCATGCTTCACGATTTTCACGAAAAAAAAATCCCTAGATTAGGATCTGAGTTTTCATTATTTTTCCATTCAAATACACCTTTGTACCCTTTTAGAGTGTCAAAATCAAGATATTTGCTAAAAACACATGCGTCATCGTTTTCACGAAAATTGCCTCCCTGGAAAATGACACAAGTTTTTGCGAATTTGACATTAAAATACACATTTGTACACTTTTAGAGTGTGAAAATCATGATTTGACCAAAAAACACATGCGTAACCGTTTTCATGAAAATCGCCTCCTTAGAAATCGACATGAGTTTTCTCTATTTTTTCTTAAACTACACCTTTGTACCCTTTTAGAGTGTGAAAGCATGATTTTACCAAAAAATGCAAGCATCACCGTTTTCACAAAATTCGCCTCTTCGGAAATTGACAAGAGTTTTCTCTATTTTTCACTTAAAATACACATTATACCATTTTAGAGTGTGAAAACACGATTTGGCCCAAAAATGCATGAGTCACCATTTTCACGAAAATCGCCTTCCTAGAAATTGACCCGAGTTTTCGCTATTATTCCTTTAAAATACAACATTATACCCTTTTAGATTGTGAAAATCATGATTTGGCAAAAATACGAATGCATCACCATTTTCACAAAAATCGCCTCCTCGGAAAACGACCCGAGTTTTCACAATTTTGACCTTAAAATACATCTTTATACCCTTTTAGAGTGTGAAAACCATGATTTGTCAAAAAAAGCATGCGTCACCATTTTCATGAAAATTGCCCCCTGGGAAAATGACCCGAGTTTTCACGATTTTAACCTTAAAATGAACATTTGTACCCTTTTAGAGTGTGAAAATCATGATTTGGCCAAAAATAGCATGCGTCACTATTTTCACGAAAATTGCCTCCCTAGAAATCGACCAGATTTTTTTGCTATTTTGACCTAAAAATAAACCTTTGTACCCTTTTGGAGGGTGAAAATCATGATTTTGTCAAAAAAACGCATGCGTCACCGTTTTCACGAAAATCGCCTCTCCAAAAATCGCCTAGAGTTTTCGCTATTTTTTTCTTCATTTGTCACCTTTTTAGAGTTTGAAAATCATGAATTGGCCAAAAAATGCATGCGCCGCCGTTGTCACGTAAATTAACTCCTTGAAAAATAACATGAGCTTTCATGATTTTGACCTTAAAATACACCTTTGGTTACTTTTAGAATGTGAAAATCATGATTTTGCAAAGAAATGCACGCGTCAGCGTTTTCACGAAAATCGCCTACTCGGAAAATGATAAGAGTTTTCTCGATTTTGACTTTAAAATACACCTTTGTACCCTTTTAGAGTGTGAAAATCATGATTTGGCTAACAAACGCATACGCCACCGTTTTAATGAAAATCGCCTCCCCAGAAAATGACCCGACTTTTCTCTATTTTTACATTAAAATAAACTTTTTGTACCCTCTTAGACTGTTAAAGAATGATTTAGTCAAAAAACGCATGCGTCATCTTTGTTAGGAAAATCATTTCCCCGAAAATCGACCTGAGTTTTTGTTATTTTTCCCTTAAAATACACCTTGTACCCTTTTGGAGTGTGAACATCATGTTTTGGAAAAAAACACATACCTCACCGTTTTCACGAAAATCATCTCCCCGGAAAATGACTCGAGTTTTCGAGATTTTGACCTTAAAATACAACTATGTACCCTTTTAGAGTGTGAAAATCATAACTTGGCCAAAAAACACATGCGTCACCATTTTCAGCAAAATGGCCTCTTCGGAAATCGACCCGAGTTGTCGCTATTTTTCCCTTAAAATACAACTTGTACCCTTTTAGAGAGTGAAAATCATGATTTGGCAAAAAAATGCATGCGTCACCATTTTCATGAAAATAGCCGCCTTGGAAATCTATCCGAGTTTTTGCTAGTTTGACATTAAAATAAACCTTTCTACCCTTTTAAAGGGTGAAAATCATGATTTGGCAAAAAAACGCATGCGTCACCGTATTCACTAAAATCGCTTCCCCGGAAAACGTCAAGTGATTTCGCTATTTTCATCTTAAAATCAGAAATTGTACCCTTTTAGAGGGTGAAAATCATGATTTGGCCAAATGCATGCGTCACAGTTTTCATGAAAATCACCTCCCCAAAAAACGACCCAATTTTTGCTATTTTGATCTTAAAATAAACCTTTAAACCCTTTTAGAGTGTGAAAATCATGTTTTGGCCAAAAAATGCATGCGTCACGTTTTCACGAAAATTGCCTCCCCGGAAAATGACCCAAGTTTTTGCTATTTTGACTTTCAAATAAACCTTTGTACCCTTTTAGAGTTTGAAAATCATGATTTGGCCGAAAAACACATGCGTAACCGTTTTCACGTAAATCGCATTCTTGAAAAATGACATGAGTTTTCGTGATTTTTACCTTAAAATATACCTTTGTACACTTTTAGAGTGTGAAAATTATGATTTGGCAAAAAAAAAGCATGCGTCACCGATTTCACGAAAATCGCCTCCCCCGAAAACGACCATATTATTCGCAATTTTGACCTTAAAATGCATAATTTTACCCTTTTAAAGCGTGAAAATTGTGATTTGGCAAAAAAAAAAAGCATGCGTCACCATTTTCATGAAAATTGCCTCCCTGGAAATTGATTCGAGTTTCTACTATTTTTCCTTTAAAATTATCCTTCATACCCTTTTAGAGGGTTAAAATCATGAATTGGCCAAAACGCATGCGTCACCACTTTCACGAAAATCGCTTCTCCGAAA
This sequence comes from Euphorbia schlechtendalii, assembly GCA_949673415.1. Taxonomy (NCBI): domain Eukaryota; kingdom Viridiplantae; phylum Streptophyta; class Magnoliopsida; order Malpighiales; family Euphorbiaceae; genus Euphorbia; species Euphorbia schlechtendalii. The sequence continues at coordinate 9,717 of CATIWQ010073036.1, read as the reverse complement.
AGGACCCGAGTATTCGCTATTTTTAACTTAAAATACACATTAGTACCCTTTTTGAGTTTGAAAATCATAATTTTTCCAAAAAACGCATGTGTCACCCGTTTTCACAAAAATCACCTCCCTGGAAATCGACCCTAGTTTTTGTTATTTTTCTCTTAAAATATGCGTCTGTACCCTTTTAGAGTGTGAAAATCATGATTTGGCAAAACAACGCATACCTCACCATTTTCATGAAACTCGCCTCCTCCAAAACGACCCGAGTTTTCGCTATTTTTACCTTAGAATACATCTTTGAGTGTGAAAATCATGACTTCGCCAAAAAAAGCATGTGTCACTATTTTCACGAAAATATACTCCCCGGAAAGCGACATGAGTTTTTGCTATTTTCCCTTAAAATACAACTTTGTACCCTTTTAGAGTGTGAAAATCATGATTTGGCAAAAAAAGGCAAGCGTCACCTTATTCACGAAAATTGCAAACCTGGAAATCGACCTGAGTTTTTGCTATTTTGACATTCAAATACACATTTGTACCCTTTTAGAGGGTGAAAATCATGATTTGGTAAAAAAAAGCATGCGACACCGTTTTCACGAAATTCGCATCCTCGAAAAACGACCAATGATTTCACTATTTTCACCTTGAAATCCACAATTCTACCATTTTAAAGGGTGAAAATCATGATTTGGTTAAAAAATGCAGGTGTCACTGTTTTCAAGAAAATTGCCTCCCCAGAAAATGATCAGAGTTTTCGCTATTTTGACCTTAAAATAAACCTTTAAACCATTTTAGAGTGTGAAAATCATGATTTGGCTAAAAAATGCATGCATCGTTGTTTTCACGAAAATCGCCTCCCCGGAAATCAACCAGAATTTTCTCTATTTTTTCCTTAAAATACAACTTTGTACCCTTTTAGAGTGTGAAAATGATGATTTAGCAAAACAACGCATGCGTCACCTTTTTCACGAAATCGCCACCCTAGAAATCGACCCGAGTTTTCACTATTTTTAGCTTAAAATACAACTTTGTACCCTTTTAGAGTGTGAAAATCATGATTTTGCAAAAAACACATGCGTCACCATTTTCATTATTTTGGCCTTAAAATACACCTTTGTACGCTTTTAGAGGGTGAAAAATCATGATTTGGCAAAAAAAACCCATGCGTCACCGTTTTCATGAAAATCGCCTTCCCGAAAATTGACAAGTGATTTCACTATTTTAACCTTAAAATACTTAATTATACCCTTTTAGAGGGTGAAAATCATGATTTGGCCAAAAAAAGCATGCGCCACCATTTTCACGGAAATTGCCTCCCCGGAAGACCACCCGAGTTTTCACTATTTTGACCTTAAAATAAACCTTTAAACCTTTTTAGAGTGTGAAAATCATGATTTGCCCAAAAATACAAGTGTCACCATTTTCACGAAAAATCGCCACTTCGGAAAATGACCCAAGTTTTCGCTATATTGACCTTAAATAAACCTTTGTAGCCTTTTGTAGTCTGAAAATCTTGATTTGGTAAAAAATATGCATGCTTCACGATTTTCATGAAAAAAGACTCCTTGGAAATCACCCGAGTTTTCGTTATTTTTCCCTTAAAAATACACCTTTGTACCCTTTCAGAGTGTGAAAATCATGATTTCGCCAAAAAACACATGCGTCACGGTTTCCACGAAAATCGTATTTCCGAAAAACGATACGAGTTTTCACGATTTTGACCTTAAAATACACCTTTGTACACTTTTAGAGTATTAAAATCATGATTTGGCAAAAAAACGCATGTGTCACAATTTTCACGAAAATCGCCTCCCTAGAAATCGACCTTTGTTTTTTGTGTTTTTTCCTTAAAATACAACTTTATACCCTTTTAGAGTGTGAAAGCATGATTTTGCCAAAAAATGCATGGGTCACCATTTTCAAAAAAATCGCCTCATCAGAAATCGACACTGATTTTCTCTATTTTTCCCTTAAAATACACCTTGTACCATTTTAGAGTGTGAAAACATATTTTGGCCAAAAAACGCATGTGTCACGAAAATCATCTCCCTAGAAAATTACCCGAGTTTTTCGCTATTTTAACCTTATAATAAACTTTTAAACTGTTTTAGAGCGTAAAAATCATGAATTGGCAAAAAAATGCATGCATAACCGTTTTCACGAAAATCACCTCCCTGGAAATCGATAAGAGTTTTCTCTGTTTTTTCCATAAAATAAAACTTTGTACCATTTTAGAGTGTGATAAGCATGATTAGGAAAAAAAGCGCATGCGTCACCATTTTCACGAAAATCACCACCTTGGAAATCGACTTGAGTTTTTTCTCTATTTCCCTTAAAATACAACTTATACCCTTTTTAGATTGTGTAAATCATGATTTGGCAAAAAACGCACGCGTCACCATTTTCACGAAAATCACCACCTTGTAAATTGACCCGAGTTTTGGTTATTTAGACCTTAAAATACACCTTTGTACGCTTTTAGAAAGTGAAAATCATGATTTGGTAAAAAAACACATGCGTCATCTTTTTCACGAAAATCGCCTCCCCGAAAAACGACAAGTGATTTTGCTATTTTAACCATAAAATACATAATTGTACCCTTTTAAAGGGTGAAAATCATGATTTGGCCAAAAAACACATGCGTCACCATTTTCATAGAAATCGCCTCCCCAGAAAACGACCCGAGTTTTAACTATTTTGACCTTAAAGTAAACCTTAAAACCTTTTTAGAGTGTGAAAATCATAATTTGACAAAAAAAATAGATTCGACACCGTTTTCACGAAAAATCGCCTCCTCGGAAAATAACCCATATTTTTGCTACTTTGACCTTAAAATAAACCTTTGTACCTTTTTACAATGTGAAAATCTTGATTTGGCCAAAAAATGAATGCTTCACGATTTTCATGAAAAAAGCCTCCTTAGAAATTGACACGAGTTTTCGTTATTTTTCCCTTAAAATACACCTTTGTACCCTTTTAGATTGTGAAAATCATGATTTCACCAAAAAACACATGCGTCACCATTTCCACGAAAATCGCATTTATGAAAAAAGACCTGAGTTTTCGCTATTTTGACCTTAAAATACACATTTGTACACTTTCAAAGTGTGAAAATCATGGTTTGGCAAAAAAACGCGTGCATCACCATTTTCATGAAAATCACCTCCTTGGAAATCGACCTAAGTTTTCTCTATTTTTTTCCTAAAATACACCTTTGTACCCTTTTAGAGTGTGAAAGCATGATTTGGCCAAAAAACGCATGCGTCATCATTTTCATGAAAATCACCTCTTCGGAAATCGACATGAGTTTTCTCTTTTTTTCCCTTAAAATACACCATGTATAATTTTAGAGTGTGCAAACATGATTTAGCCAAAAAACGCATGCGCCACTGTACGGAAATCGACCTGAGTCACTATTTTAACTTTAAAATACACCTTTGTACCCTTTAGAGGGTTATAATCTTGATTTTTCAAAAAATGCATGCGTCACCATTTTCACGAAAATCGCCTCCCAAGAAATTGACACGAGCTTTTGCTATTTTTCCTTTAAAATAAAGCATTGTATCCTTTTAGAGTGTGAAAAATGCATCACAATTTTCACGAAAATCGGCTGCTCGGAACAAGACCCAAGTTTTCATGATTTTGACCTTAAAATACATCTTTGTACCCTTTTAGAGTGTAAAAATCATGATTCAGCTAAAAAACGCATGTGTCACCGTTTTCATGAACATCGCCCTTCTTGGAAAATGACTAGAGTTTTCACGATTTTGACCATTAAATACACCTTTGTACCCTTTTAGAATTTGAAAATCAAGATTTGGCCAAAAAAATATATGCGTCACTGTTTCCACAAAAATCACCTCCCCGGAAATCGACCTGAGTTTTTTCTACTTTTTCCTTAAAATACAAATTCGTACCCTTTTAAAGTGTGAAAAGCATGATTTGGCAAAAAAATGCATGCATCACCATTTTCACGAAAATCACCACCCCGAAAATCGACTTGAGTTTTCCCCATTTTTCCCTTAAAATTCCACTTTGTACCCCTTTAGAGTGTGAAAATCATGATTTGGCAAAAAAAATGCATGCGCCACCATTATCACGAAAAATCGCCACCCTGGAAATTAACATGAGTTTTCGCTATTTTGACCTTAAAATACACCTTTGTACGCTTTTAGAGGGTGAAAATCATGATTTGGCAAAAAGACGCATGCATCACCATTATCATGAAAATCGCCTCTCCGTAAAACGACCCAAGTTTTCACTATTTTGATCTTAAAATACACATTTGTACCCTTTTAGAGTTCAAAAATCATAATTTTGCCAATAAACACATGTGTCAAAGTTTTCATGAAAATCACCTTCCCAGAAATCGACCCGAGTTTTTGTTATTTTTCCCTTAAAATATACCTCTGCACCCTTTTGGAGTGTGAAAATCATTATTTGGCAAAAAAATTCACACCTCACCATTTTCACGAAAATCACCTCCCCTAAAAATGACCCGAGTTTTCGGGATTTTGACCTTAAAATACACCTTTGTACCCTTTTAGAGTATGAAAATTGTAACTTAGCCAAAAAACGAAAGCGTCACCGTTTTTAGGAAAATAGCCTCTTCAGAAATCAACCCGAGTTTTCGCTATTTTTCCCTTAAAATAAAACTTTGTACCCTTTTAGAGAGTGAAAATCATGATTTGACAAAAAAACGCATGCGTCACCATTTTCACCAAAATCGTCACCCCGGAAATTGATCCGAGTTTTCGCTATTTTGACCTTATAATAGACCTTTCTACCCTTTTAGAGGGTGAATATCATGATTTAGCAAAAAAAGGCCTGCGTCACCGTATTCATGAAAATCGCCTCCCTAGAAAACAACTAGTGGTTTCACTATTTTAGTAAAAAATACATAATTATACCCTTTTAAAGGGTGAAAATCATGTTTTGGGCAAAAACCGCATGCGTCACAATTTTCATGAAAATTGCCTCCCCGGAAAACGACCCAATTTTCGTTATTTTAACCTTAAAATAAACCTTTAAACCCTTTTAGAGTGAAAATTATGATTTTGCCAAAAAGTGCTTGCATCACCGTTTTCACGAAAATTGCCACCCGAAAAATGACCCAAGTTTTGGCTATTTTGACCTTAAGATAAACCTTTGTACCCTTTTGTCGTTTGAAAATCATGATTTCGCCAAAAAACACATGCGTCACTATTTTCACGAAAATCGCACTCTTGAAGAACGACATGAGTTTTCGTGATTTTTACCTTAAAATATACCTTTGTATAGTTTTAGAGAGTGAAAATTATGATTTGGTAAAACAAAGCATGCATCACCGATTTCACGAATTTCGCTTCTCCCGAAAACGACCCTAATATTTGCAATTTTGACATGAAAATACACCATTTTACCCTTTTAGAGTGTGAAAATCATTATTTGGCCAAAAAATGCAAGCGTCACCATTTTCAAGATAATCGCCTCTCTAGAAATCGATTCGAGTTTTCACTATTTTAACCTTAAAATAGACCTTTATACCCTTTTAGAGGGTTAAAATTATGATTTGGCCAGAATGCATGCGTCACCGCTTTCACAAAAACGGCTTCCCCGAAGAGGACCCGAGTATTCGCTATTTTTAACTTAAAATACACATTTCTACCCTTTTGGAGTTCAAAAATCATAATTTTGCCAAAAAACACATGAGTCACCATTTTCACGAAAATCGCCTCCCTAGAAATCGACCTCGTGTTTTTGTTATTTTTCCCTTAAAATATACCTCTGTACCCTTTTAGAGTGTGAAAATCATGATTTGGCAAAAAAAAGCATGCCTCACCATTTTCACAAAAATCGCCTCCCTGGAAAATGACCTGAGTTTTCACGATTTTTACCTTAGAATACACCTTTGTACCATTTTAGAGTTTGAAAATCATGACTTGGCCAAAAATCTCTTGTGTCACCGTTTTCACGAAAATATCCTCCCCGGAAAGCGACTTGAGTTTTCTCTATTTTTCCCTTAAAATACAACCTTGAACCATTTTAGAGTGTGAAAATCATGATTTGGTAAAAAAACGCATGCATCACCATACTCACGAAAATCGCAATCGACCAGAGTTTTTGCTATTTTGACATTAAACTACACCGTTGTACCCATTTAGAGGGTGAAATCATGATTTGGTAAAAAAACACATGCGTTACAATTTTAACGAAAATCACTACCTAGAAAATGACTTGTGATTTCGCTATTTTCACCATAAAATACATAATTGTAACATTTTAGAGGGTGGAAATCATGATTTGGCAAAAAAATGCCAGCGTCACCGTTTTCACGAAAATCGCCTCCCAAGAAATCGACTAGAGTTTTTGCTATTTTGACCTTAAAATACTACTTTGTACCCTTTTAGAGTGTGAAAAGCATGATTTGGCAAAAAAGCGCATGTGTCACCATTTCACAAAAATCCCCACCCCCGAATATCGACCTAATTTTTCACTATTTTTCCCTTAAAATACAACTTTGTACCCTTTTAGAGTGTGAGAATCATGATTTGGCTAAAAAAGCATGCGTCACCATTTTCACGAAAATGGCTACCCTGAAAATCGACTCGAGTTTTCGTTATTTTGACCTTAAAATACACCTTTGTACGCTATTAGAGGGTGAAAATCATGATTTGGCAAAAGAACGCATGAGTCACCATTTTCACTAAAATCGCCTCCCAAAAAAACGACCATTGATTTCGTTGTGTTCACCTTAAAATACATAATTATACCCTTTTTAGAGGGTGAAAATCATGATTTGGTAAATTACATGCATGTGTTACTGTATTCACGAAAATCGCCTCCTCGGAAAATGAATAGTGATTTCGCTATTTTCACCTTAAAATAAATAATTGTACCAATTTAGAGGGTGAAAATCATAATTTAGCCAAAAAACACATGCGCCTCCGTTTTCATGAAAATCACCTCCACAGAAAATGACTCGAGATTTCGCTATTTTGACCTTAAAATAAACCTTTAAACCGTTTTAGAGCGTGAAAATCATGATTTGGCCAAAAAATGCATGCATCACCATTTTCATGAAAATCGCCTCCCCGGAAATCGACCAGAGTTTTCTTTTTTTTTTTCCTTAAAATACAACTTTGTACCCTTTTAGAGTGTGAAAAGCATGATTTGGAAAAAAGGCGCATGCGTCACCATCCCGAGTTTTCACTATATATCTTTTAAAATAAAACTTTATACCCTTTTAGAGTGTGAAAATCATGATTTGGCAATTAACGCATGTGTCACCATTTTCATGAAAAATCGCCACCCCATAAATTGACACGAGTTTTCGTTATTTTGACCTTAAAATACACCTCTGTACGCTTTTAGAGGGTGAAAATAATGAATTGGCAAAAAAATGTATGCGTCACCATTTTCACGAAAATCATCTCCTCGAAAAATGACTAGTGATTTCACTATTTTCACCTTAAAATACGTAATTATACCCTTTTAGTGGGTGAAAATCATGATTTGGCCAAAACACCGTTTTCACAGAAATCGCCTCCGTGGAAAACGACTCGAGTTTTCACTATTGACCTTAAAATACACCTTTAAACATTTTAAGAGTGAAAATCATGGTTTGGCCAGAAAATACATGCGTCACTGTTTTCACGAAAAATCGCCTCCTCAGAAAATGACCCAAGTTTTCACTATTTTGACCTTAAAATAAACCTTTGTACCCTTTTATAATGTTAAAATCTTGATTTTGCAGAAAAAAGGCTTCACGATTTTCTTGAAAGAAGCCTCCCTAGAAATCAACCCAAGTTTTCGTTATTTTTCCCTTAAAATACACCTTTGTACCTTTTTAGAGTGTGAAAATCATGTTTTCGCCAAAAAACACATGCGCCACCGTTTCCACGAAAATCACATTTCAAAAAACAACATGAGTTTTGGTGATTTTGACCTTAAAATACACCTTTGTACACTTTTAGAGTATGAAAATCATGATTTTGGGAAAAAAATCGCATGCATCACCGTTTTCACGAAAATCGCCTCCTTGGAAATCGACCTGAGTTTTTTCTATTTTTTCCTTAAAATACACCTTTGTACCCTTTTAGAGCCTCTTCAGAAATCGACACGAGTTTTCTCTATTTTTCCATGAAAATACACCTTGTACCAGTTTAGAGTGTGAAAACATGATTTGGCCAAAAAAAGCATGCGTCACCGTTTTCACGAAAATCGCCTCCGTGGAAATCGACCCGAGTTTTCACTATTTAACCTTAAAATAAACCTTCATACCCTTTAGAGGGTTAAAATCTTAATTTTTTAAAAAACACATACGTCACCATTTTCACGAAAATCGCCTCCCCAAAAATAGACCCGAGTTTTCGCTATTTTTCCTTTAAAATACACCATTATACCCTTTTAGAGAGTGAAAATCATGATTTGGCAAAAATAGGAATGCAACACTGTTCGTCACTTTTCTTCTGAAAAGTTTAATCAAATATGGTTCCAAAATCTCGTGAACAGTTGGCTATCAACTACGCCAAAAACTTGTTCACATATAAAATGTAGGTGTTGTCAATACCCCTTACCACATAGAAAAATGATGATAACTGCAAGTATACAGTTGCGATGTATTTTTAAAAGATATCGAACCCACAGGGAAGGAACCTGGTCTAAAGATAATTAGGGAAGCTTAAAAGTAAATAAAATAAGAATAGATTAGAGATTTTTGTTGTGGGTAGGAAGATTAGAACGAAAAGTTAAGTAAATATAGATGTGATAGATTAGAAACTCTAAATGAATAGATTTTCACTACGAATAAGTATAGCAGAGAAAACATGCAAGTTTAACAAAGATGTTATGACACACTAGATTATCTAACAGATTCGGTTCTAGATACTCAGATGTTCAATTATTCATCGTAGAGCTACACATGAAATAACTTTTCTAAGTCTAGCGTAAACGAGTTGAGATAATTATGAAAACCTGGACAACATCAATACTATGCTTAGTACGGGTCACTCTCACATAGCCACATTTAGCAAGTTACCATTTCAAAAATGTTGGCTCACTAAACAGCGTTATATCACAGATCTAGTGATTATATACGATATTGTTAACCCCGAAACTACTCTTAAAATCAACGCCAACGCATACAACTTGATTAACATAAAAGACTTAGCACGAAATATGCATTATGACACATAGACATATCATAAACTTCAAAATAGAAAGTATAAGTAGAAAGAAAAACAAAGTTGTAAGGTATGCAAGTGAAAGCTAAAGTTGATCAAATCGTATCCACTCTTTAATGGGAGTCGTCAATTCCTGCAATTCCTGCTTCTACCTTGAATTCGGTCTTGGCCTGTACAGAACCTCCGCTAGGATGCTATTCTTTGCGAATATCGAACAAATGAATATTGAAGAACGAAAATTTTTATTGATAAGTGATTTGCAAGTACACTTACACAACAATCGCTCGAATACGTAGAGAAATCTAGTGATCGAAACAAGGAATTGAATCACTTAAACATTTTCTCGTAAACACTTAAGAACGTAGTGAATCTAACTATACACACACTATATTTCTCTCTTTTTTCTAATGCGACCTTATTTCTCTGGCCTTGTGCACGAAATTGTTGAGGATTTGGAGCCCTATTTATAGAGTTTGAAGGGTTGCGTCTATCCAAACGAAGAGTCACATCCATTGGTGAAAGATTGCATCTCTTCAATGTGATTGGTTGAGAGGCTTTGATT
>CATIWQ010073032.1:0-48414 GCA_949673415.1 Euphorbia schlechtendalii | reverse complement strand
TTGAACTTTCTGCGCACTCTGGAATCAATACCTTTAGGTCTACGCCAGCTTTCCTGCAATACATTGATTAAGTTAGAAACAAGAGCTACATAGAAATTACATTTATATCAGTTATTGAAAGGAAAGAATTTAATAGTACATATCAGCTAGAGGTAAACCCCTTCAAAAAAATTCAAAACTAGACTGGTGAACTTAAATCTACAATGGAACATATCAACAGAAACTAAAATGTGAGCAGGGTTATAGTAACAGAGAGCTTATAAAGACAGAAGCTAACTGTGTCGCAAAGACCTGTTTAGAATTTATTTCTGCCCTTCTAACGAAACACCCAGCTACGGTAAAATAGACTGAGCATTAGATACCATGGGTAAAACATTTTTAAAATGCTAAAAAATGAAAAATGAAACACTGTTTCCATGCTAAGGAAAAACATTAATTACTTTTGAATTCAGGAAAAATTAAGTTGATTGCATCATAGATTGCAGTAAAATCATAATTTTAATATAGTTGCGGCACCGATGAAAAATTACAAAATAACTAAATGCTATAAATATACCTTCTCTTGCACTAATATCACTTTTCTTGTAGCCATGGAATGATTGATTTTCAAGTCCCTATAGACAAATTAAAGCTTCTAGAAGAACAAAAAATGGCCAACTTGAACAGTAAAATTTATTACCATGTTTAGGCCTTGGGATATACCTAATAACAACCTTGGGTAGAAGCAATCTGAGGAATACAATAATTTATGATTCCAAAATAAGATCGTTTTTACCATAAATGGAAGCCAATTGAAAATTAAATCATAAAAACCGAGTTTCTTCTAGCCAATTTTAAGAGGTAAGCATGGTTGCCACATACAGAGATCCTGCTTGAAAAATAAGATTCTTCAATCTATCAACGCTATGAGATTCTTAATCTCAAATGATAAACTCAACTATCGATCAAGTCACATCAATAGAGATTTATTGCCAACCTGCCACATCATCAAACACATAGTTATATTAATATTTTTTTTAAAAAGACAAGATTTTCGATTGTTTGAGAAACCACCCAAATCACAAAGGGTAGAGCAAACCTCTTTATATTGGACTGCAGCAAGTTACACATGGAATAATGAAACCCAAGAAATTTCAGAGATATTTACTTTCAACATATCTCATTTCTAATATCTCATTTTAGCTTCATGATTTGTTCTATTCTATAGGAACATTATAGTCTCTCAAGAAAGAATTATCATGTAAGGATGGTGTTATCTAAAAAGTCCTACCCTAATCAAACATTGGGAAACAACCTAGAATAGAAATGTAAGGAAAAATAAACACGCCGTTTGAAAGATAACAAAAGATAATTGAATTGAAGTAGATTAAGGACAAACTTGGTTAGTTTGTGCTTTATTCACCTAAATCTTAGGCAACCAACACTCTTCTTTACTAAGTAAGCTATGCAATAAAAATGTTTAGAGCAAAAATATCATACTCATCATCATCTGAATTAGTATGGCGGTTAACTTCCTATTCACCTCCTGAAATCACGATGCAACTTTCTGTTGTTCCTCTACATCTGTAAAAGCGAGAGAATTAAAATGAATTGAGATCAAGTAAAGAATTAGAAGATGAATTAATGAATTAATTAGTAGTTGTCTGATTTTGATACTGGCAATTCCCGATCTAACTTATGCTCAATGCAAGAAAGCATAGGGAATTCCCTAATCAACTGTTGGCAGCCATAGAGCTTCGCTTAGGGCACCTATTGGTACAATCTCTTCAGTGACTCCACCTACTCCAGTTATCCATCGCTGTTTTCCTAAACCCATCCGAAGCAACTGACATCATCACTTTCTGCAAATCTAATTATTTTTAAAAACGCCACTATATATAAAGAATTTAAAATTGATTTAAACTTTTTATGAGTAACAGTACCGTTTCAAGAAAGTAGGTTCAGATCAGGTCAACGCCCTTACAATCATTAGGCATTAAGAAAAAAAACTCAACTATCAGGAAATTTGTGCACCTCAAAAAAATATATACAATCAAATAAGACCAACTTTAATAATCATATATATTTAACATCCAAATGTATGTATTTAATTTAATAGGAAAACTTACATATCGTTCATTCGTTATGTAAGGAAAGCTTTGTTCAATAAGAATCAGCAGCTTATCCTCTTTCAGTCTTCCTCTTTGCTACAATAAGAGACAAACAACACAATTTATGATGAAACTCAACCATAGACATGGTTCATACAAAATCATTTCAGTTTTCCCGTTGGCTTGTGATATAAATATTCTGTTGATTTTTCTTTAGGGAATCAAACAAACTGAATAAAAAGATTAAGAAATACCTCCTCAATAGACTGAAGATAGGATCAGATCATCGAAGATAGCTACAAGCAACCACACAAAATAATCAAGATATTGTCAAGTAAAGGGAAAGTATTTAAAATCATCGCTACAGAATTAAGGCAAGCAGATCATGAAGAAACCAGTAATAAAATCAATTAAAATCTCGGCCTATAATTACACATGCCTCAACCTTCTTCAGCATTTCTAGGGCCTTGTTAAAGAAACTTGCTTTTATATAACCAGATGTAGCAGCAGAGTAATTAGTCCAGTCAACATTGGGATTACATTCCAAAATCTAGTAGACACCTCACCATTATTCAGAAGATATCATTTTATGCAAAATTATGACCAATGCTTTTAGTATCATGCCATAAAAAACTTTCAACATTGATTCACATGTTGTTTTATGATCCAATTGTATGGACAGGAGTATAAGATCTCAAGGAAAAGCAATAGATTCTAACAATTCTATATTTTGGATTTTCAAAACATAATTTAGTTTAATGTTTGAGTTTCATCATATTTTTGACACTTTTATAGTTCATTACTTCCCCAAATTCAAAGAACCTGGAGAGAATTCAACGAAAAGAAAGTGATAGTGCATAAACTAATGTTTCACAATGTCATGAAAAAGTCTCACATACTAAAGCAGGAAACTTAGATCTGTAATAGATTAGCCCCTACTTATAGTATAGAAGGAAAATGACAGCAAACCAGCTTTGCTCTTCTATAATGATAAGAAATCAAGGGCAATCTTTTACCATTTTCAAGTATTTAGCTTCAACAAAACTTAATTCAAATACTCAGAATGATAAAAAAACCCAATATGTGTATCTACCCGCTTAGGCGAAAAAAACATAATTAACTTCATTTAGAATGAACAAAAGTCTAACTAAAACAAACAAGAGAGAACCCACAGAAGAATTATATTCGGATTTCCAATACCAGATAAGAGTAAATCTAGAACAATCAATTGTAGTCAATCAAAGCATATGAATAAATTTTCCAAATATAAAATTGTTTTTTGAACCAATGTATTTATGATTGAGCAATCAAACTTGAATGACCCTCAAATTTAAGTAATAGATAATCAATAACAACAACGGAAAGAAACAAAGAGCTGAGTAAGGCATCACAAATAGCTAAATCTAACATGAAAAACCACCAATCTAAAGAAACTAATAATTGAGTATTTTAGAGCATTTTAGATTTTGTGAAATGCTATTGAAATATTGTTCAACTTCATTTATCCTTTTAGCTTTTAAAATTAAAAACAACCTGAAGGAAACATCAGTAGAAGTGAGCTCAAAGCATCTTTATCAGTCATCCATAATGAAATATGAGGAAAAAAATCAAACAAAAAAGCAGTTGTGATTAAAATGGAGATTTTCAAATGGGAAATGGAAAAAAATAAATCAAGAGTAGTTGTGATTAATAAAAAAGCTAAAATCAAATGAAAATAACCTAGAAGGGTCATCTCCCCACTTCCAAGCAACACAATTATGACAATTTTGCCTAAATCACAAACTCAATTTTAGAATCAATCAACATTTTCCTAAAATGAAAGACTCAAATTTAGAACCTATCCCAGAGAAACAAATTTGGGGAAGAACATAACATACCTAGTCGCAATATCATAGACAAATGAGATGCATGATTGATTCCCCAACGTTACAAGATGGAATGGATTTGAGAATCGATTCGGTGAAATTAGGTTTTGAGAATAGAATGCTTTGACGTCAAAATGGTGAAGACAAACCGATGAGAGGAGTAGGAAATATAAAAATGTGAAGGAGAGAGAAAGGGGAAAGTTCATATAGTTGGTCATTGTTCATTTATATTATTTTGTAATTTTTATTTTTTTAACAGTTTTTTTCATCAATTATAAGGTGGGAGAATTGGCACCATCAATTTTTTCCTATTCATGAACGTTATGAGAAACATTAAATAGGAAGTGTTGCAATTAAAAGTGTATTTAACATGCATTTTTATCAATTGCATCACTTTTTGAACATTTTTTTAAATGTGAGGCAGGATATCAATTTTTGCATAAAAATTGTAACACTTTCTTGCAACCAAGACAGTTTCTGTTGCAATAGGTTATCTATGGCGTAGTGGATCATATTTTCTTAGGGATATTTCCTTAGTCAGCAAGGTGTATTAACTCATCATAGCTATAGGTTTTCAAATCATGAGCCTCCTTGATCACGCTCTTCTTTGCATCCCACTCCTTAGTGAGAACTCTAAGGAGCTTCTTCACCATCTCTTCCTCGGTGGAGTCCTTGCCTACTCGCTTGAGTTCATTAATGATGTTAATGAACCAGGTATTCATAAATTGAGTATCCTCATTGGCGCCCATTTAGAATAGCTAATATCTTCAAAGCACAAGATTGATCTTTGACTCCTTCACTTTGTTAGTCCCCTCACAAGTGACTTCCAACTTCCTCCATATCTCATGTACTTTCTCACGCCCTGAGTCCTTGTGAACTTTATCAAATCTAGTGCACAATGAAAGTAATTGATGGTTGCCACATTCTCCTTAAGGAGCTTTAGGTGAGCATCATCATAGCCTTCTCGATGTACTAGAAATTGTACCCCATTCATAACAATTGTAGAAATCCTAGGTCCTAACTTAATCGCTAGCTATGCTTGCATGTTTTGTGATTTTATGAAAATTTTCATTCCATTTTCTAAAATGTGTAATGATAGCAATCGAAGAGTGGAGGCCTGATAACGGACATAACTACTTTAAGGAGTGTTGTTTATCCATTCGCCCACATTGGGCAATTATTCATGCACCACCGCATACCTTTTTAATAGTGATAACCACATTGGCATCCAAAACTCTGCCCTAATTGGGCGAAACAAACAAATTATTAATTTAATAGCTACATACAGTAGTTGTTTTCATACAATCTAGATTGTATTTTAATTTGATTTCATCAAGGTATGTTTCATTGCATACCAATTTGACCTCTTCAGATATAGTAATAGTACAAAATCTCAAACTATTGACCTATTACCACACGGGTAACTCAGCCACCTAATTTCATTTACACTACATCACTCATGTTACGATGTCACATGGACATTGTACAAATCTCAAATCCACTCCCAGGGGTGGGTTTTCATTTTCACATCTTATCACTTTATTTAATGACTAACCTAGTTATTTCAAATGGTTTCACAAACACATTATTTTCGCATCATAGCACATTAACCCCTTGTGAATGTAGCCATAACATTAACATCTCATGCATTTTTCATGCATAAAATCCTATTTGCATGGTCTGCTTTTCTTCCTATGTACCTAAGCTTGGAAAAGTCTCGGGCATTGCTTTGTCCGCATTTCTTTGATTATGACCACTCTAGAGGGGGTTCCATAAATTGATTCCAATGAAGACTCGAGTACAAATTTAAGTTAATGTATGTATTTTAGTTTAGATCGAATGGATAGCATGGACAATCTATAGGTTGAGAATGTGGGGGATGATCAAACTCTTCTGGCAAGATAATAAACTCCCAACAAGTACCTCAATCATCAGTGAGCACTGAGATTACAACTTCTTTGAAGGCCTTCGTGAATCACCATTCTAGGCTCAGTCAGCTTGAAGAAAGGGCCCATGATTTGGTGTCCAATCCAGATGTCACCCTTAACGTTGGCGGTCTGGCTACCACTAGTCAGCCGAAAGTAGGGGAACCTTCTTGTTCTCCTACAATGCACCCGATTCATGGCATAACTAATCCTTCCTTTTACCAGTTTAGGGTGGGACTAGGTCAGCATAATCAGGTGCAAGTTGGTCAACTAGGGTATAATTTTGCTAGTAGTTTTCAACCACAATCAGGGAATCAATTCTTCTCGGGAGAGCTGGGTCAATCAGTGTTTGCACATGATATATGGAAACAACAGACATCCAACCCTCTTCCAGCTAAATCCCCTTCATTTAGGGTCTTCAAAGCATGGCTCAACAATCATTTCCTAGTGAGAGTGTGCTAATATCTTCCCATTTCTAGGAAATCCCACAACCTACATCCTCTCAAATATTTCAAGCCTAAGGGGTAGTATGGTCAAGGAGCTCAAAATGGCTTGTATTCAAACTCTGGAAATGCTATTCTACAATAATTGAGCATGGCGGAATTGTAGTAGCAACTTTTAGCCACTCATGACGGTCATCTTTAGCTAAGTTAAATGAATGCATACACTACACAATCGACAGTCATGGATGAGGATAGTAAACTATCGTAGTTTGAGAAATACGCGGGCTCTATAGACCCTCGTGATCATTTAACAAATTATCAAATAGTGATGAGAGCGTTGAAAGTGAGGGATCGGATGATGGCTGAGCTTTTTATAGTCACCCTTGGCAGGCCGATTAAAGAATGGTGTAGTCACTTTCTGATGGATGTAGCCTATAATTGGAGGTGCCTTTCTCAAGCCATGATTGAGCATTACTGTTTTAATACCTTGATTGTAACCACGATGCCAAATTTGGATGTTGTAAAGAAGAAGAAGGGTGAGAACTTTAAGTCCTACTATGAGCGCTAGATGGTCACACAAGTCAGGCTCCAAGCTTGTTTAAACTTGTCAGAGATGATAATCAAGCTCCTAGATATCGCATTGCCATCTTACAGAAGCAAGCTTAGGCTTACGTCTTTTCCAACTACCAAGAAGTAGTCGTTAGGGAAGAGAAGATGGAACATTACAATGATATGGAGGTACCAACAAGGCAACTAGCAATTATGCCCTAGTATAAGAATGGTGAGCCGAGCTCTTCTTCCTCAAACCTAGTACAGGTAAAGATGAAACAGGTTGAGGTTCAATTGGTACAAATGAAGAATGTAGCTATCATGAGGATGTCTAGAGAGTAATATTATGGCATTTCACCCTACTCGGTAAATCTTGGGTTGTTGTTCACCAAGGTTAAAGAGCTCAAACAAATGAAGAGCTTAAAGAAGTGAACTCCTTAAAAGCCCGAGGGATAAGCACAATTACGGTTCTTATCACGTGAATATGGGGCACCGAACCAACAATTGCAAAGAGTTAGTGAAAGCTATTTAGATGTTAGCGGAAAACAAGGTCATCCATGAGCCAACTTTAAAGGCCAGTAAGAAGACAAACCCTTTTCCTAACTTTGAAGAAAATATGGGGATGATTAGCTCCAATATGGAGGAGAAGGGGGTGTTAGAATGCATGTCGGAGAGTTTGGGAGAATTCATGATAGTTTTTGGAATAGGAATTGATCCAGACCATGTATTGAATGTGTTGAAAGCAGAATCAGGCTGCCATGGTTTTGGGGGTAGAATCGAGAGTGCAAAGACTCGAAGATCAACCTAGCTGAAATGCCAATTTTCACTGGCAAAGAACCTATGTCGCTTTGCATAGGGAAGATCTTGTATGAGGAAGAAACATTTGGCCAATGCCAAACAGAAATGTATATAATGATGGTAGGGTCTGGGATGGACCCAAATTTGGTAATGGATGCTCTCGAGGCATAATTAAGAAATCGAGAGGTTGTGCCTCGAGAAGAAGTAGCAATCACCTGCTTCAATTTTACTAGAATATCTGCTTTTGATGGGATTGATGCATCGTCATTCCATATTTTCAAATTTTACACACTTTATCATGCATAATACCTTTCTTCTGCAATGATGGCAACATTATTTTTCTGTTCCCTTGCGGGGAGTTGTAAGTAAGTGGTAGGAGATGCAATCAAGCTGACCAAAAGTACTTGGAATAACTTATCAATTGAGTTCTAATCATAATTTTTGTTCCGGCAAAGATCAAGGTAGTGCATGATGGACCTGTTTGCATGTAAATAAGGAGATAATGAGATATTCATGAGACTCTTTCACCGGTGGATGCTCATCTATGTGGTAATGCCATCAAGGCCATCAAAACAGGCTGGTATTCCATTAATGTTAGAAGGGGCCGCCAATGGTACAACCATCACCTCTATAGGATGGTGATCATGCCGTTTAATGAATAGTCATATCATGCGCATCACCTGTACAAAGATCATGAGCTACAAGCCTATAAAGTTCTTACAGTAGGGTCTTGGATGCCTTCCAACTCAGCCTTCTAGATGTTAACAAGGTTGAATCGCGAGGTGAATACATTAACTGAAGGTGGTCAGGATATGAAGGTAGATCCTTTGGTAGTAGTATTCTCCATGGAAGGGAGTGAAGCCAAAGAGGAGGTGATGGAGGTTGATTTGGAAAAGGAGCTAGAATGGGTGCTAATTGATTTAGATTCTTACATGCTAAAGTCCTACAAGAAGAAGAGGCAGGATGATGTGGTCTCGGTGGAAGGTGAGACAATGTAATATGGGAAGAAACCGATCGACTTGGACGCCTTCCAACTAATAGGGTCCTAGGTAGAATCTAATGATGGGTATGACCATTTCCCCTGGGAAACTCTGACTGAGAATAGACTAATTAATGAATGGGTATTGAGGGTCACTAGAAGGGGGAGAGTATTTTGGAAGGAGGACCTTGTTAAACTCAACAACTTTGCTCCTAATGAGATAGTTAGGGAGCAACTAGAACCACCACTTCCTCTGAGGATAGATGAAGAAGAATTGGTTGTGGATCTGCTGGTAAATCAATTGAAGAGCTTTCAAGAAAAGTATAATATATGGAAGTTACTTGACATTCCTCAAAGGCATAGGATGGGGCTGGTTAAGAGGTTAACGGAAATGCCTACAACGCCCACCACTTTAATAGTGGAAATGTGCATTACCATCAGGGAAGAGATCGCTCCTCACAAACTGCCAACCATAACTTTTGGACAGTTAGAGTTACCACTAGAGCTCAGAGCACACAATAGGGAACGTTTCATTAAACTATAGATAATCGATTGACCTATGCCTTGTGTGATCGTTGATGATGGTTCAGCCTTGAATCCATGCTTGATAAAAGTCCTTATGATTAAAAAAAAGACATGCTCGAGAAATCTGATACAAAAATCAAGGTGTATGATGATTCAAATAGAGGAGTTTTGGGAAAATTTGAGACAGAAGTGACTACAGGTGGGGTAACCTCCAAGGTTAAATTCATAATGCTAGACGGTGACCTACTCCTTACTCTTGGGTTGACCATGGATCCACACTTTGGGTTAAGTCTCATCCACTCTGCATTAAAAGATCAAGCTCATTGACAATGGTAAGCCAGTTACCATAGAAGCGGATAAGGAATCTATCTAACGTAAAGCTAGTATTAGTTCTAGAAGAAACAGAGGATGAGAGAGACCGGTCAAGCAACGAATCTGAAACCAAGGTAGAAGAAGAGCTAGAGGATGCTGTCTCTATGTTCACCAAGGCTATCGCCAAACTCATGAGGTAGAAGGATAACATCCGTGACAAAATAGTTTCCAATATAGTCAAGCTCTGGTTGAGAAATTGGTTCAAGCAACATTGGAAGAAAAGGTGGTTGCTAATTCATCCGAGAAAGCACCCGTACCAAACTTGACTACTACTAAAATAAATTAAAACCCTCCGCATGTGGACGAAGACATAAATGAAGATGTAATTCTTAACATTCTAATATTTTTTATGTGAATAATTTTTCCTATGAGGCCTATTCATCAATGAAATCCAAACAGTTTTGCTTACTTATTTGATATTTCGCCAAATGGCACCATACATTCATGAGAGCATCCTCATATTGTCTGTAGCATTCATGACACATCATTAAATGAAATTAACTTGGGTATGAACAAGTCACCAAAAATGGTAACAATTTACAATGATTTAACTCCTAACAAAAAAAGAGAGATAATAAATGTACTTAGACATCACGTGGTAGCTTTCACTTTGTCATACGATGACATGCTTGGGGTTGATAGGAATATTTCTGAGCATTATATTCCCACCACCCCTTGAATCAGACCAATCAAGTAGAAGCTGCGTCGCCTAAGACCCGAGTGGGCAAAGAAGATTAAGGTAGAGTTTGAAAAATAGATTGAGGCCAAGATTCTGGAAGTGGTCAACTACCTGACATGGTTAGCCAACATTTTCCTAGTCCCAAAGAAAGATAGTAAAGCCAAAGTCTACGTAGAATTCAGGGTTCTGAATAAAGCTTCTCCGAAGGATGACTTCCCTCAACCCCACATTGATGTCTTAGTGGACAACGCAATGAGAGTTGCTATGTATTCTTTTATGGATATCTTCTCAAGTTATAACTAAATCCTAATGGCCATACTAGATAAGGTTAAGACAACCTTCATCACCAAATGGGGGGTATATTGCTATAAAGTGATGTCATTTAATTAAATAATGTTGGGGTAACATACCAACGGGTTGTGACTACCCTGCTCCATGACTTGATCCTCAAGGAGGTGGAAGTCTATGTCGATGAAATGCTAGTGAAGTCTCATACCTGAGAAGAACACCTAGTTATGTTGGATAGGTTCCTTACCAGGATTGAAAAGTACAATCTATGCTTGAACCCAAAGAAATGTGTATTTGGATTAACATCTGGGATGCTTCTAGGTCCCATTGTCATCTAGAAAGGGATTGAAATAAATCTCGATAAAAGCAAAGCCATCAGAGAAACACCCTTGCAAAAGACTGAATAGGAAGTTCGTTCATTCCTAGGGTCCCAGTAGTATATTAGCAGATTCATCGCTAGGCTCACCACAATCTGTGAGCCTATTTTCAAGCTATTGAGAAATGACCAGTCAGTGGTCTAGAATGAGCAATACCAAATTTCTTTTGATAAGATAGAGCAAGATTTGGTAAATCTACGGTCCTTTGCCCACCAGTAGAAAGCCATTAATTTTGTAATTGATAATCAAAGAATCATCTATTGGAGCAATGCTAGTTTAAGAACACAAAAATGATGACTAAACGTCTACTCAATAGACTGACAAATCACTCCTCATTCATCTCATTAATTTGAACCAAAGATATTTAAGGATTTTGAATTTGACAACTACTAGATGATAGCTATGAAAGAAGAGCTCGATCAATTCAAGTGAAATGACCTATGGGTTTTGTTTCCTAATCTAAGGGGAAAGTCAATAATTGGAACAAAGCTTAATGAAGATGGCAATGTTATCAGAAACAAAGACAGACTTGTTTTCCATGGCTACAATCATTAAGAAAGAATCGACTATGATGAAACCAATGCAACAATAGCCCTACTTGAAGTAATCATGATTCTTTGTGCTTTCGCATCTCATATGAACTTCAAATTATTTCAGATGAATGTCAAAAGTTCATTTTTTAATGTTTATATCCAAGAAAAAGTTTATGTGCAATAACTCCCTAGTTTTGAAAATGCAAAGCTTCCAAATCATGTATACAAATTGAAGAAAGTTTTATGTATATTGAAGCAGACGCCTCGTGCTTGATGTGAAATAATTAACAAAGTTTTACTCAGCTAAGGCTATGTTAGAGGAAAAGGAGACACAACTCTGTTTATCAAGCATAAGAAGAATGATATGTTGCTAGTCCAAATCTATGTGGATGATATTATGTTTGGAGCAACTAATGAAGGTCTTTTCGAGGAATTCAACAAGTAAATTAAGAGGGAGTTTAAATTGTCAATGATAAGAGAATTGAATTTCTTAGTTAGACTACAAATTAAGTAAAGTGATGATGGAATCATTATGCCAATCCAAATATGTCAAGGAAGTTTTAACCAAGTTTAATATGGAGCAAGCAAAGCTAATGTCAAACCCAATGGCCACATATACCATTTTAAGAAAGATGGAACTATTAAACCTATAAATAGTGAGTTCTACAAAGGTATTATTGGTTCTTTACTTAACTTCTAGTAGGCCTGATATATAATAATTTGTTTATTATTGTGCTCATTATCAAGCTGACCCTAGAAAATTCCACTTAACAATTGTTAAGAGGATTCTTCGATATTTGTAGGGATCTATTGATGTAGGACAGTGGTACCCTTATAGCTCAGATTTCACTCTTATAGGATTCACTGATGATAAATACGAAAGAGATAAGCTAGAGCAGAAAAGCACCACTAGTGGATGTCACTTCCTTGGAGAATGCTTAGTCTCATGCTACAAGAAGATGAAAACTTCCATAACACTTAACATAGCAAAATATGAGTACATAGTTGTAGGAATTTGTGTAGCACAACTTTTATGGATCAAGAAGTAACTGCAAGATTATGGTATAAAGTTAAAGTTCCTTGAAGTTATGTGTGATAACAAGAGCACTATTAACCTATCAAAAATCCAATTCAACATGGCAGGATGAAACAAGTCAATATTAGACATCTTTTTATAAGAGGTCATGTGCTAAGAGGAGATGTCAAATTATAGTATGTTCCATTAAAAGAACAAAGAGCAAACATCTTCACTAAACCCTTTGTTAAAGAGTAATTCACTCTATTGAGATAATTTATTGGTATGGGAATCTAATCTAGATCATAATCATGTTTTATCTTGTTAACTTTAAGAGATGATGAGTTTAAACATAAAAGGTGATATGTATTTTACTCAGTCTCTTATTTAGAGTTGAAAACATTGTTGTTTTACTTCTAATTATCTGAAATTAATTTTCATATGTTAACTATACTTTTACGGCATTTCAACTTACATATCTAAATGGTGCTTTTTAATAAAAATAGTTAAGAGGCTAGTTGATATGTCTAATCTCACTGTTGATTTTCATTATATTGTGTAAAGGTTACACATAGCAGAGAGAAGTTTTTTCAGTATAAAAGAAAAGATGCAGAAGGAGAATAGTTACTTGTAATCTCTGAATTGCAAATGTTTCTTTCTAAAGCAAGTTCTCTCTCAAAAACCTAAGTTCTTTTCAACTGCAATGGTGTCTTCAAGTGCAAATCAATCTAAGTTACCAAAGGCCTTAGTCATCCTTGAAGATGGAACTATAGTGCTTCAAAGAGATGTGGAGAAGAATATCTCCATTGGAATAGGCCAACTCCACGAAGTTGATTTTGAAGATGGGAAACATTTATGTTCCAATTGGCTGGAAGATAGAGTCAAGGATGGAAGTTATAAACATATACACTCTCACATGTTGGTGAAGCTACAATAAATGAAGAATTGTGTCTATGGATGAAGTATCAATGCTTGAGGAAATTCTTTGATTTTGATTTTCTTGCAATTTTCTTTTTGATGAAGCAGTTTTATGGGAATCTTCACTTAGTGCAAGGAATGCCTGATGTACTAAGAACATTAGTGGATGGAAATTCTCTCACCATCACCCCTATTATGAGCATGGGATTTTGTACCATCTCGTGCGTTCAATGATGACGGCTTTTCAAGATTTAATCCTTGAATCACATGAATTTTTTATTATCCAGCAATCTTCAATTGGGAGTTCTCCTCTTCACTAATTCTTTTTAAGGATTAATTTATTTATTTTTAAGGACTTTAAAAAATTAGGCCTTAGTACAAATTAACTAATATTTTATTTTAATTAAATTAATTAGTTAAAATTAAAATAGAAAAAAATAAAAATAGAAAATAGGGGCTATTCAACCTCGCCTGTGAATTACCGGGAAGCGCGAAGGTGGCCTGGCCAAAACTTTTGGCGAGGCTTGCCTCTCTAGAACTCTGGTGATGCTTGCTAGAGTTCCGGCGAGGATACACCCCCTCGCTAGAATTTTTCAGATCCTGAATTTTCAGGAAAATACCCTATAAATATTAGGGGAATTTTCATTGTTCGGGATCGAAAAATTACCGAAAAAAATTCTTTTCTTCTTAACGAAACGATATGAAAAATTAAGAAAAAAATATTTTTCCTCTCGATAGAGACAGAGGAATTTTACTTAAAAGAATTTTTTTTGACGAAATAATTCCAACTTTTTGACAACAATTCTTATCTTTCTTTTCTTTAATTATATTCACCTTTAAACAGCGCACTCTTGGTCCATTGCATTCCGCGTCGTCTGCTCACAGTGGCGACTCCGCTCGGGAAATTTCTTAAACTTTTATTTCAAAGGTTTTAGATTTTGGATAAGTGTCTAAAATTATTGATCATATTATTCTATATTTTCTTAATTATGACATATTCCTAATGACGTATTGCAATAGAGGGGATCAGCCCTTAAGTTTATGGTACCCTATTACTGCAAAGCTTTCTCTTATACTAGTATTCTTCCCTGAGAAAAGATTGTACTTGAGCTTGTGGAGTACTTGTTGCCATATCGCATGTACCTCCCTCATTAGAACACATTTGGGGAGAGGCTTAGACTGTATTTTAGTGTAACAAGAACCTTTTACATCAACAACCCATTTACAAACCTCATGTAAATAAGCCGTAGGCTTTTTCCCAATGGTGCTACCCAACCAACGACCATGCATTATCTTCAACTACCTTCTCCCCATTTAACATCTGATCCTTCATAATTTGTTCCAAGAAGGTATTAAAGGCATCAAGGGTAGCTTAGAAGTCCTCTTGCTAGCCTATTATCTATGGGGAAATATCCTTCTCCAACTACTACTTGCCTTTTGTAGTAAAAAACTCCTAATCATTAAACTCACTGAGTAGGAGATGGTGAAATCTAGAGAGGTGCATTATTTGATCAAATCCATGACACATGAACTATTGAAAGCATTGAAGCAAAGCTATGAAATCTACTGTATATAGTTTGATCTTCTGTTGCGCTTCCATATCAAGAGTCTTTGGTCTAATTGGTGATATACATGAAGCTGTGTAATCAATATCCTTAGCATCCAATTCACCAGTCCTGACCACAATCCCATCATTCTTCTACATGTCTTCCACCTTTGACTTGATGACATTCAGCTTGGAGTGAATAGTCATACTAATCTCAGGACAAAGAGATTCTGTAGGAGGGAGGCTTGGATTGTGCATCTCAGGAAAGATCTTCCCCATAGCAGTGATAAGGAATTTTGAGAAGGGGAGATCTTAGCGTCTTTGTTCTTTGTTCACTTCTCTACTATGTTGTCTATCTTAGAATAGAGAAAGTTGAGATTTATCATAAGCTTCTTGTCCACCTTTGGAGATATGTCCATCAGCAGCTTCACCATTTGATCTTGCTTATTATCATGATTTACCAAAAACCTTAACACGGTCTCCAAATTCTTCACCATGCTATGGCCTACATCCATGGTAGTTTCGCTTCTTTAAGAACATTCTCTAATTTCCAGTCGATGCTCCTCTTGACTTTAGCTTGTTCTTCACTATACTTATGGAGCTGTGTCACTTGAGTTTCCATGTTGGAACTCAAGGAACTCAACTGCTCAACAGCAGCATCTACGCTACCCTTTATCTATCTTGCAATAGTGTTAGCTAGTACAATAGACATGGGGATAAAAGAGATTGCTGCCCCAAGCTGGTCTGTAGACTCCAATAATCCAGTAAGGATCAACGCCATCTTATCTACCAAAATCTTGGCACTCTCTTTTGCCAAGTGATTTTGAATGACAAATAAACTACCTTGAATCTTTTCAAACTCCCTGAAGTAGATAGATTTAGTAGGAAAGCTTATGTGTTCTTCGAACTTAGGCAATTTAGCCTTGGGTTTGGAAGATAAGCCCGTCAATTCTTTAGACAATAGTAAGTTGCAAACAGCTCCATCCAACTCAACATCAGTTTTGAGCGATGGGAATTCCTTCCTTGCTAGCTCTATAATATGAGCTAAGATGGATGCATCAGCCGTGTCCTCATGGACTGGCTTTTTGCTAGTTTCAAGTATTTCACGGGCAATGAAATTTTCCTCAGTATCCTAACCACCTGCATTTCCATGCTAAGCTGAGTTCTCAGCATTAGGAACTTCCCTAACAAGAGGGATTAGAGGGGTAGAGGATGGGTTTGAAGAAGGGGTAGGTTTAGAAGTAAAAACATTTGAAGTAGGGGGAATGGTTTTGTTCTTTTTGAGTGGAATAGAAGATTCAATGGCCATACAAGTATGTGTTTGTGTTTGGGTTTGGGTTTCTATTTGAGTTTGGGTTTGTGTTTATGTAGGAGAAGAAGTAGAGGTTTTGAGTATTATTTACTGGAGAAGAATTGGGAGAGAAAGAATCATGACTATGGGTAGGAGAAGAAGGAATATTACCGTAGAATTTTGGTTATTAGCAGGGGAAGATGGTATGATGATAGGTGAATTTACAGTGTTTGAAGGAGGAGGAGAATTTATAGAGGAAGGTTTTTCAATTTCTATAGGAGTAGGATGTGGGGTATTTATGGAAAACTTAGGTTAAGGATTTATAGAGAAATGGGGGTAGGATTTAGAGGTACCTCTGAATTAGCTGTTTGACCCAAGGATGGGTTACCTTGAGGCATCTCAAACTGAGTAGAGGTTTTCTCAGTTTGAGTAAAAGAGGGCATGGGGATGTTGGATTTAGGAAAATCGGATTCTTCTAGAATGAGGTTGAGGGTTGCTCCAACATCCTCATCATTGCTCACCACTTTCACATTTTGTTACGATGGCTAGTTGGTGGCATAATGCTTTCGCTGAGTGCCCTTTGCTTTGGAAATTTCTTCATTAATCTCAACGTTAGCACCACGACTCATGGTGCCCTCATCTTTCAATTTCTTAGCCTCGTCCTACTCCTCTGATTCCTCAGATATGACTAATTTGCACTTTCTTTGGTGCTAGGTTTCCTCGGCCTCAATCTCATCTTCTTTCTCCTCAGGCTACTGCTCAGCTTGGAGCTTCTCCTTAGCCTCTCTCTAAGTGCGAGTCTTGGCCTTCATTTGCCTCCTTTGACATTAGAGTTGAGCAGGGACTTCATCGGATAATGGCTTGGCTGGGCTCTTCTTACAGGCCTTAGAAGAGGTAGCCTTTGGTTTGGGAGAAGAAGCGGTGGTAGAGACTTGTTCCAAAATGTTGGATATTGGAAGATGATCGCTAGAGTCCTCGCTTCCTTGAAAGTCCACCATGAATCTGTCTTCTTCTTCCTTTGGGATGTCCATAGGTACCACTGTCGGTACGAGATTAAGCTTGTGGTTTTATTGTGCCTTATTGTAAATGCACCTGATCATGACTTAGCTTGGTGAAGTGAGAAAGATCAAGCTTCTTCTTCACTGGCAACATAGTGTCACTGGAATCCCCTAAAAACTAAGCTTTGTCCACCTTAAGTGCCTTTATTAGTTTGGTATTGAGGTAACCATAGTGGTAGTTAGTAGTCAGCTTGGTCAAGTGGTTAAGGATCACCACAAGCCAATTTAGCCTCTTACCCTATATCATATGGTAGACCACACACCTCTCAAAGTAGGTGTAGCTGGACACAGATTTAGTCTTTGGTTGCAGCAGCTTCACCACCAACTCATGATAAACTCTCGCGGTCTAGCTCATCCCGCTCATTGCTATCTCCCATGACACATAGTTTGAGGGGAGCTCTCAATCCTCATGGATGGCTACTAGGTCTTCATCACCAGTCCTATGAAGCTGAGTGTCTTTGCGAGGCAGGTTCAAGATGCTCCCAATTAGTTAAGAGAAAATTAGGGTTAATTTATCTCCGAAATCTAGCAACAAGACATTGTTGAGGCCTTGGATTATGTGGAGATGGGAATAAAACACCCAAATCAGTCCAACTATCGCAGGTCTTTCAATCCATAGAGAGGAACTCAAGCTCTGTTGCTTAGTGACCTTGTGCATGATCCAATTTCTGAGAAGGCTCTCATAATCGATGATAAGTGGAAAAAGCACCATGAAAATATAAGAATATTGGCTTTGGAATTATTTAATTTAGAGTTATATTGTGGAAATTATGAGCATTTTATTCTATTTTGAAGGTTGCTAGAGTTTACAGGAAGGTTGCCGCAAATTTCCAATTTTAGGTGCAAAATGTGTGCCAAACAAGCCTGATTACGTGTCAACCAGTAATAGGACCTTTGTTGGGACATTTCTTGGAGGGGAAGAAAGTATTTTGGAGGGGAAACTTTATCTTTGGCATGCTCCCACTTGCTCTTTACTTGGCCACTAAGTAAGCAATCTAGTGGTCCTAATTATTTTGTAATATAATATTGTAAACCACTTGCCCGCTTGCTTAAGGCTTAAGACTTAGTATAAATAGTCCTTCATTTTATTTTTGAGAGCAGGTTAGGCTCTTATTTGTAAGTACTTTAAGTGTGTTTTTCATTTGTTACATAATCTATTATTATTTTCGTGCAATTCATTAATTTCTTTCTTCTCTTTAATATGAATAGCGAGTAGTTTCCCACAAGCTTACTAGGCTCAACTGGCGGCTTGTTTTGTGGTGTAGATCCTCTTTTTAACCAACATGAAATCTTTTATTAGACTAGTTATTATTACTTTTAATGATTCACGGGTCTAGCTAGCCTGTGCTGGATTGGGAAGCTAGGAACCGAAAGGTAATGACTAGCAACCTTGGGCCTTTTAATAACCACCTGAGTTTACACGCATCAAAAGGATACTAAACTTTTGCTAAGGGTTCTAGGATTTATTCCAGATGTTTACTTAAGCTAAATGCTTAAGGTCTAGTCCGTAAGTTGATAACTCCTGGGGTGAAAACCTTAAAATATTAAGTGCCAGGATGACATACCGCACTTAGTTACATGGAAAGCAAGTAAGATACCTTAGGTCTATGTACTTATACATGTTGGGATAAAGGAGGAGAAGCACCATGAGCACCGTTCAAAGGCTTGGTAAAGCTTGTGTCTTTAGTATTGATATTTTACAGCAACCTTACATTCTGTCTCTACATATTGTAGCAACCTTATCACTACATCTTTTAATTTTACATCAATCTTTATTTTAATTGTTCCACTCAAATCACCTTAATATTTGAACCCCTTAACCTACTAAATAGCCTATACAATTAACTACTTTCCTTGCTGCTTGTGGGAATTGAGCCCAAGGTTTTGACTATACTAATTTAGAGGGCTTATATTCCGTGATGAAGCCAAAAACCTTGTTCCCCACTTCTCTACCGATAAGATAAAAGTTCAAAATAAGAACAGGTGTTGTCAATACCGCTTATCTAAATAGAAAAATGGTGACCACTGCAAGTATACAATTTTAATAGTTTTAAAAGATATCGATCCCATAGGGAAGGGATTAGATGATAGACATATGAATAGATAGATGTATGAACAGATTACAGAAGATATAAAATATAGATATTCCCTAAGAACAAGTTTAACAGAGAAAAACATGCAAAATCATCAAGAGTATTTCGTACACTAAATAACTTCAACAAATAAGGTTCTAGACGCCTTAATATTCAATCATTCACCGTAGAGAAACACATGAGATGACTTTTCTAAATCTAGGGTAAATGAATTATGACATTTATAAGAACCTGGATAACAATATTACTATGCTTAGTACAGGTCGTACTCACATAGCCATATTTAGCAAGTGACCACTCTAAAAGTGTTAGCTAGCTCACTAAACAGTACCATAGGCTAGAGATCCCGATCTCGAGTCTTTTAAGATTGAAAATCACACTTTTTTAAAGTGAAACACTCGTTTCCAATGCGCTTTTCCAGAAGCCCAAAATCTTTGTTTTCGAAAACCCCATGCTATGGGGCCGGCGCCTCGCAACATCCACGCAGGACCTCCAAAATGTCATCCGCTCACAGTGGCGAACATTTTCGATGTTAACAACTCTGCTTATGAGGCATTTCATTTAATGAATCAGAACTTTACGTACTTGTGTGATGTCTCACCAAATGGCAGCATGCATTTTCATGAATATTCACATAATGTTTTCAGCATAACTGATACTTCATTGCATGAAATCAATTTAAGTACGGATGAATCACCAAAAATGGTGATGATTTCAAGTGATTTGACTCCTGAGGAAGAGCATGAGATAGTAAATGCACTTAGAAAACACATGGTAGCATTCGCTTGGTCATATTAAGACATGCCAAGTGTCAACAGAAAGATCGCTAAGCACAGAATCCCAACTGATCCTCAAGTCAAGCCAGTCAAGCAAAAGCTGTGAATATTGAGACCAGAATGGGCTGAAAAGGTGAAAGTGGAAGTAGCCAAACAAATAGATGCCAAGTTCTTAGAAGTGGTGGAGTATCCTACATGGCTTGCCAACATTGTACCAGTTGCAAAGAAGGACGGGAAAGTTCGGGTATGCATTAACTTCCGGGATCTAAATAAAGCCTTGCCAAAAGACGATTTCCCTTTGCCTCATATTGACATCTTGGTCAACAGCGCTGCTAGGGCTACCATGTACTCATTTATAGATGATTTCTCGGGGTACAATCAAATCCTCATGGAAATCGAAGACAAGATCAAAACCGCCTTCATTACCTAGTGGGGGGTTTACTGCTACAAGGTTATGCCTTTTGGATTGAAAAACACCGAGGCAACTTACCAAAGAGCCGCAACCTGCCCTACTACATGACTTAATCCACAAGGAAGTTGAAGTATATGTGGATGATATATTAGTCAAATCCAATACAGGAAGAACAACCAGTTATCCTCGATAGTTTCCTCACCTGAATTGAGAAGTACAATCTACGCCTCAATCCGAAGAAGTGCATATTTAGGGTCACCTTAGGAAAGCTACTGGGGCATATAGTGAGTCAAAGGGGAATAGAAATGGACCCTGACAAGAGCCGAGCCATTAGGGAGATGCTAGTTTTGATAACAGAGAAGGAAGTACGATCATTCATGGGATCACTGCAGTATGTTAGCAGATTCATCGCCCGTATAACCACTATCTGTAAACCAATCTTTAAGTTGCTACGGAAACAATAGCTAGTAGTTTAGAATGACCAATGTCAAATCGCATTTGACAAAATCAAGCAATATCTTATCAAACCGCCTATCTTGAAGCCTCCCACTCCAGGACGCCTTCTTATTCTCTACTTAGTTGTTGAAGAGTCCTCTGTTGGAGCCATGCTGGTATGAGAAGATGATAGCAAGAAGGAGTACGTGATATACTACTTGAGCGAGAAGTTCCTGGAGTAAGAAACCCGTTACACGGTGGTGGAGAAGATTTGTACGGCAATGGTATGATTGACTAAGAAGCTACGTCACTACTTCCAATCCTATCGAATTCAGGCAGTGGCTAAGGTTGACCCCATGAGATACTTATGACAGTCCCCCACACTAGTAGGTAAGCTTTCACAATGGTTGTTACTCCTCTCCGAGTTCGACATTGAGTACATCACCAGGAAGGTCATCAAAGGCTGAGCAGTGGTAGAATTCTTGGCCAATCAGGCAATAGACTCCAATTATGTGGAAAACTTAGAATTCCCAGACGAGCAGTTATCTTTGGTAGAAGAAGTCAAAAGAGAGTGGACCATCTACTTTGATGGCGCTATGAACTGCAAAGGGGCAGGCCTGAGAGTAGTTTTGATCATGCCATAGAACAAAGTAATCATATTATCGAAACATTTGGAGTTTCCAGTCACGAATAATGGGGTAGAATATGAAGCATTTCTATTTGGATTGGAAGCACTAAGGAAGGGGAGAGCCAAGGAAGTTTCAGTTATTGAGGATTCAGCCTTGGTAATTCGATAAGCGAACGGTGAGTGGAAGATCAAGGAAGACTCACTTCGCCCATACTTGGAAGCAGTCTGGGAAGCCTCTGGTAAGTTTGAAAAATGTGTCTTTTGTCATGTGCTATGCGAGGAAAATCAAATGGTAGACTCGTTAGTTACTCTAGCCTCTATGTGGGAAGGGCCTCAGACCCAGCCCATCAAACCATTAATCCTTCAATCGGCTAGGGAGCCCTTTTATTGCAGAGCAGTGACCGTTGATGAAGAATCGGACTTGGGTTGCTGGTATTTTGACATTGTTCGGTTCTTGAAAAATGGGATATATCCTAAGGGCACCACAGATTCCGAGCTCACTTCCCACCGTTGCCTTGCCATCCAATTCAAGCTTCTCGATAATGATTTATTTCGATGCACTCTGGAAGGTTTATTACTTTGTTGTTTGACTGAGAAAGAGGCTTTGCTCATCATTCGGAGACTCCACATGAGCGATTGTGGCCCCCATATGAATGGCTTAGCCCTTGCAAAGAAGATCCAATATCAAGGGTATTACTAGACCACTATGGTCGTTGACTGTATCACAAAGTTAAGAAGTGCCATGAATGCAAAATCTACGAGACCTTAGTCATCTGCCTCCCTCGGATCTCCACAATTTATCTACTCCTTAGCCATTCTCGGCGTGGGGGATCGATATAATTGGAGAGATTCGCCCTTCCTCCAGCAACGGCCACAGATTCATCATAGTGGCAGTCAATTACTTTTCTAAGTGGGTAGAAGTCGAATCCTACTACAATATCACCGCCAAGAAAATGGTCAAGTTCATAGAAAAGCACATCTTCACTCGGTATGGGATCCCCCATCACATCATCTTAGCTAATGGAGTGCAATTCCAAGGGGCAATAATAGAGCTCATTGAGAAATACGATATCGAGCATCACTACTCTTCACCATATAGAAGGCAAACCAATGGGGTAGTTGAGGCAACTAACAAATCCATAAAGAAGATCTTGAGTAAGATGGTGACTACCTACTGAGATTGGGTGGATAAATTACCTTTCACAGTCTGGGGTTATAGAACGAGCATTTGGACCCCTACAAATCAAACTCTGTTCTCACTCATATACGAAATGGAAACAGTTTTGCCGGTGGAAACAAAGGTGGGATCTTTAAGGATAACACTAGAAGCCAAGTTAGGAGAATCGGAATGGGCCAGAGAAAGATTTGAATAGCTTAACATGATTGATGAGCATCACCTCAAAGCCTTAGATCATCTGCAAAAGTATCAGCAACGGATGGTCAGAGCGTACAACAACAAGGTCAGGCATCAGAAACAACCTCTGAAACTACGAGATTTGGTACTAAAGCAGTTGAGACCCTCGAATGTGGATGTCAGAGGGAAATTCAGGCCCAACTGGGAAGGTCTGTTTGTAGTCAAGAAAGTGCTAAGCAAAGGAGCAGTCAAGAACTTGGATAAGGATCGTAATCCATCAACCAAGATAAACTTAAGCGCTACCACGTTTAGGAAAAGAACTAAATCCAGAAAAGTAGTACAAAAATAAAAAATACATATGTAAATAGGCCCGTCAGTTGATATTCTGTTGGTTGTGTAAAAATTAGGGTCTTTTCTTTCTTTTCTTTTTTCTTCTTAAAAAAATAAGATAGTCCGTTAAGTTGAAACCCGAAAAGGGAGATTCAGGCAAAACTTAGGATAAAGAGTGAGGAATAAATTCATTAGTTAGAAAACCCGAGAAGGCTACCTAATGACAGGAGTCAGATCACTCGAAATATTTGTACTTCAATTCATTTCATCAATAAAGATATCATTTCTGGCTGAAAATGTTTAATGTGTATGTTCAGGGAAGTGCATGAATGCCAATGGCTAAAACATCATAAGTAAACAACAAACATTTTACGATACGATTAGTGCAATAATTTGTAATTAGGAAAAGAAAAGACAAACAAATCCAATAGGGTTATACCACACTGGTATACCCTAAGAAAAAGTCGATTAGTTTTCTTCTTTTATTAAAATAGCATCATTCCTGACGATTCATTGAGCTGGCTCTATCCATGATCATAAGGGCTCAGCCCGTCTTCTTCTCTTAGCCACTCGCGTGTCACCAAGCATAACTCCCAAGGTCCGTCAGAGATTTAATCACTCCTAACCATCCGTGGTAGAACCTATCAGTCTCCTTAGTCTTGATTTCCCCATAATCAAGATGAGTAAATCGAGTGTGTTGACTCCCCAAGATCGATAACCTGTTTGGCTAAGAATGATGCCACTCTGAAACCTAGAAGGTGCATATATCATGTGGTGTCCTTTGACATCTCCCGTACTGCCTACAAATACGACTAGGCGAGTAGAAGGTGGTGTGGTACAAGCCCATCAACAGAATCTCATCTTCAAACATCAAGACTGCAACGTGAGTAATTGCCCACCAAGGGCAAAGCCAATGGATCCTGTCATCAGAAGGCGTACTGAATATTTGGATCCAATTCTCCTCAGTCATCCTCAGTGGTCAACCCTTGCCTGTTGTACGTAATGGGTGAGTAATTGGAAGGGTTTCCTCACGGATCGTCAATCAGAGAAAGCTTCTCCAACAGCCAAACCTGAAGTAAAACCCTATTTAGCAACCCAAAAAATGAGGAAATCCATAAGTGGTCATTACTGGTCTACCTCAAGAAGCGTGAATCGGTCATCAACCAAATCTGGATAAGAGATAGCGGCATCCATGCTAATAAAATTCTCCTCCAGCACTAGTGCAGATTGAGAATTACCCTGATGAAGGGGATCGATAATGGACATTAGCGAATGGAGCAACATGACTAACTTCGCAGATAAATGATAACATCAAAAGCAAAGCCACCATGTATGGCCAAGAAATATGAGATCTAGGGGCACTGATGCACCACTCCAGTACAGTGGCAACCCAAAATCCCCCCAGGATATGGTGGGTGAGCAAGAAAAGAGGCCACGGAATGTAAGTTCCACAAACCTCGGAGGTCAGCCTTAGCACCAAAGCGAAAGGATGGATCGCAAACAGAAAGGTACGAGGACAAGGTAGTCCAAGGATGGCTTGATACTCCTTGATCATTGGGCATAACTCTTGTTGGTAAAACCGGAAGACATGGGCGATAGGGTCACAAAACGAAACTGCAGCCCTAACCAAAGTCATATTCACAGGGTAGAATGTAAGATAGTGGAGGTCCCGTAAGCCGAACCTCTCAAGTTTATCCCAGTCAGGATTCTTCAGTGTGCGTAGGAAAGTTCGAAGCTATTGATTGTGGGATGCCATTTGAAGAAAAGAAGGAAAAGAGCTAGATGAAATCCCTCAAAGACCTATGTTGCCTACACACATTAACCACATGCATTAGAAATAACATTCATTTATGCATATATGAAAGCATCCATAAGCAAGAAAGCATATTCATGAAATGAAACACCACATGTGAGGACTTGGCGCGCAAAGGCCAAGATCCTCTTATCCTTTCATAAGCCTAAAATTTTCAGAATGGTCAACGAGGCGAAGTTATTTAAAAGAATCCAGTTTGAGATGCGGTAAAAACATCAAAGCAAATATCCAATATCGTCATGCAAAAAGCGTTAATAGCGCCCAAAAAAGGCTACAGGAAATTTTATCCCAACTACAAAAAATAGAAAGGGCAAAAACATCTTCATCTAAGAAGAATCCTCGTCATCCTCTATGGCCTCGGTAATGCGGCTATCCACCTCTACATCCCTGCTCCTTGACTAGCCCCGGCGCATACTCGATCGAGAAGGAGTCCCCTGGTGCGCCCTAGATCAGCTCCCCCCTGACATCGCCTTATAAACAGCCCTCTGAGCCTAAGCCTAAGCCTAGGCCAGATGTCTCTCTAAGTCCCCTATCCTCAAAGCTTGATCTCTCACACGACCCTCAAGGTTCTAAACCGTAGCCTAGGAGTTCAAGAGATCTTGGTGCTCATTGGCGATCAAGCCTGCGATAGAGAACATGCATCATAATATAAACATTGAAGGAGCATACATAATCATCTCACATGCATGCATAACTAGTGCATATTTTGATGAAATTTTGAACAGGATTACCTCAGTCGTTCAGTTCTACATAATGATCAGATCACGAGTAGATAGGTAGTTGTGGACATATATCTCAACATCATCCCGGGAAACCTGGCATTTGATAAACAAAGTCAAGATATGAATTGAAGGAATTGAAAGTCAAAGCTTCAAAGGATGAAACTCACATGAGTGGTATCATCAAGAGCGAAGCTCACGGGATACGTGCTCTGGGGTAGAGTATAATTTTATCACTCCCCTACTCTCGCCATTAAGTAAAAGCTGGTCTCCAGATACGTGGTAGAATGGCCCTCCACAAAGCCAGGGATGTGATGCATCCGGTCCTCAGAGCCTGATTAATGTGCCCGAGCTTACTTCCTTACGTCAACCTGTTTAACAAAAGCCATAAATACACAACAAAAATAATAAGAATCCAAAGGAGATCAAGATGAGAAGATATTCATACCCTCGAAGAGCTCAAGCCGCCACCTTTATGGTCTCCGATGCCAATAGGATCGCTGCCATCACTTCCCATATGACCATGACCGACGTCGCCGACTCCATGGTCCCAGCCGCCGCTGAGGTCTCCAACGCTAAGGTCCCCACCACTGATATCATCACCTCCATGACCCGGACCATCATCAGAGCCATCGTCACCGCCGTTACCACCTCCGTGTAGCTCATCCTCCTCGTCATCAGAGGAAACCACGCCCAACATCTTCGTCGCCTTTCGGTGATGCCAATCCTCCATATCATCATCAGAGATGTGAGGGTAAGGAGGGATCAGGCACCCTAGATGCATCGAATACGTACCACCAATGGAAGGAACCGCCATGCCGTTACCTTCAAAGAAGGTAGTGATATCCGCCTGAGATCTAATCATCAGGTGCGGCCAGAATATGCCGGTAGGAGGACGGGGAAGCATAGGTTGCTCTGCAACACTCAAAGTCTACCAGGATCGGACTCTCTCCCCCAAGTACCACTCGAGAGAGAGGGGAGACTCCAAGACAAGCAGGTGGTCATCAACATCAGCCCTCACAGTCACCACCGCATCCCGATTTAGCACAGTGGTCCAAGGAACTTAATCAATCTACAATAATAAGAGAATTTATTGATTATAATGACAAAGTAAAAAATGAAAACAAAAATGTTTAAAGGAGCAAATCAATACCTTCCCGGTGGTCATATGGTGAAGGAGCTCTCGATATCCGGTTCTCCATTGGAGGAGACCACCGAACCGCCGACACCAGATGGCTAATAGGGGCTCACCCAGAACTAGCTCAGTCTTGAAGACCAGATGGGGAAGAATCTGGTAAGAGAGAGCCCAGACCTGCAAGGAAATCAAAGTAAAAAAAAGCCATGAAAATAAGGAAGGATAAGAAATAAAGTCTGAAAGGCAATCAATTACCTGGAGGAGGATGTGGCTCAACTTGAGGGCCTTCTCGTGAGCCCTCACCGCATAATCTAAGCCATAATACATCTGGCTTAAGATGTCCCTTGGCCAGTTTAGGACTAGAATAGTCTCCAGATCTTCTACGGTGGAAACCAACCCGTAGTTGATCTTACTGGAGGCGATGAGGAAGAAGAGCACTGTCAGCAAGCAAATAATGAAGGAGCGCATACATTGAGCCCGTGACTCCTTAGGCACCACATCCATCATACCCCAATGCGTACTCAGGTCCTTATGCAAGAGCCGGCCTATGCGCGGTGCCAAACCAAACAACTCGTGCACCCAGGTTATGACTCGATGATCGGTGGAGAATTGTCCATGAAAATGTTGAAGTGAATGGCCCCCGGATGCCAGGAGAGGCCAGTCATCGCCACTATATCAGAAGGAGTGATGGTCAGCTCTCCCATGAGAAGGTGGAAGGTATGGGTAGTCTCAAACCACCGCTCGACTAAGGTAGTGAGAGCAGGATGAGACAAATGCGGCATGTGCGCTAACAAAATCCATGCAAGATCCCTGAACCCAGTGGCATCAATAGCAGCCCGAAGCTTTGAGTCTCCGATAGTATAGCTCCACCAATATCCCACGGCTCCTATACTACCAAAGTTGGTATAGGTCTGCGGCTGCAAGAGACAGAAACAAAATGCAGAAGATCAATCTCAAAATCAACGTGAGATTCAGTATCCTTTTACTTTAATTCTGTTAGAAATTAAAAACTGGGCTAAAATAGTGCTCAAACGTGGTTTTTAGACGAGGTAGAAAACATTCTACCTCCCTCTGCGAGATCGTTAACGATATCGAGAGATATCATTACTGATATCATTGATATCCTTACCGATATCATAGATATCGTTAACGATATCGATAATGATATCACAATGAGAGTGGCAAAAACAGCCTCTATCGTGGTTTTGATCCCTAAAAATCCAAATTTCTTCAATTAAATCCCCCACATCGGGTTCCAAATCATCCTAAACTATGCATAATCAATGTATAAAGCCTAATCATACATCAATTTCATCTAAATCATGCATTTTTCACAAATCTAAAACTTAGGTTTTCGAATTGAAATCGGGAAAAACTCAAAATTAGGAGATTTTCGAATTATCTGGATTATCGAAGCATGTTCACCGAGCCTCGGGCCGAGAGTTTTGATGGGGGAATTGAAGGAAAAGCCGAGGAACTCATCTTCTTGCTCAAAATAAAGAGAATTCTCCAAGGGGAACCATTTGAATCCCGGAATATCGAGATTAGCTTCAAGGGAAGAGGAAGAAATGACTCTCGGATTGCGAGACTTGATTTTGCACAACATTTTGCCGAAGAATTCGAACAAGAAAATGGTTTTTTGAGAGGATGAGAGGCTGTTTTTGGAAGAATGAAAGAGGGGATAAAAAGTTTGGTTTTATTTTTTTATCCTATCACTAAGACATCGTTAACGATATCAATGGATATAGATAACGATATTAACCCATATCGTTAATGATATCAACCCATATCGTTAACGATATGGGCTTTCAGCCCGGCCCATTTCTTTTATTTTCAGCCCAAATTCATTTTAACCCTTTAAATTTTTTTTTTCAGTGTTAACTTTGAAGACGACCCACAAATCATTGGGACTTGACGAAATGTTTTCAAAACTCGGTCGCACTAACCCGAGAAGCCAACACGTTTTCAATTCTTGATTGAAGGGGCAAAAATTTTTGCTTCTAGCAATCTCAATCAAGAAATTAAAACATGCATTCATTCATAACTTGCATTCTTCAAAATCTTGAAATTTTACAATCAAACGAACTTTCTACAATTCAAAATCCTAACTTTTTACAGTCAAACGAACTTTCAATAGTTCAAAATCCTAACTTTTTACAGTCAAATGAACTTTCTATAGTTTAAAATCTTAACTTTTTATAGTCAACCAAAATTTTTACAGTTCAAAATCCTGACTTTTTACAATCAAACTAACTTTCTACAATTCAAAATACTAACTTTTTGCAGTCAACCGAACTTTTTACAATTCAAAATCTTGAATTTTTACAGTTAATCGAACTTTTTACAGTTCAAAATCCTGAATTTTTATAGTCAAACGAACTTTCTACAGTTCAAAATCCTAACTTTTTGCAGTCAAATGAACTTTCTACAGTTCAAGATCCTGACTTTTCAAAGTCAACCGAACTTTCTACAATTCAAAATCTTGACTTTTTACAGTTCAATATCCTGACTTTTTACAGACAACGAACTTTCAACAATTCACATCTTGTCTCGACTTTTTCAACGGACCTTCTACTGTTTATGTCGTCAAATGGGCTTACTACATCCCATACATGGGATCCTCAACCAAAAGAATGGAGACACATGGTCAAGGTTCTCTCCTTAAAGGTCCCAGCAATATCATTCACCCAAAGTTCAACCTCTTGGGGCATACATAGCCAAGCAAGCAATTCGCAAGGGGCACGGAGAGGCCT
Organism: Euphorbia schlechtendalii; assembly: GCA_949673415.1. Lineage (NCBI taxonomy): Eukaryota > Viridiplantae > Streptophyta > Magnoliopsida > Malpighiales > Euphorbiaceae > Euphorbia > Euphorbia schlechtendalii. Next base: position 18,715 of record CATIWQ010073032.1, on the reverse strand, counting down.
ATCCCCGACAATGTCGCACCAAGATGAAAGCTTCCAGCCATCATCCCTAAAGAGTGACAACCGTGATCGGGTAGGTATTATCTCTAAACCCCGCTGCTCTTCTAATCGTGGGACAATACTGATCTCATATCAGCAGAGATCCCACGAGGGATAGCCTGTGAGTACAGGATTTTTATTCCCGACTTGGGCGTTCGATGATGAAGCTATAAATTTTTCCCTTGTTAGCGTTTTACATTTTGTAGGGTCCCAAAATCATTCAAAAATCATCTACTTTGTTTCTTTGGGCATTTTTTCCCTTTAAAAAGCCCAAACTAAGAAAAAGCCCGCTGCCTTGTTCGATATCATTAACGATATCCACTTTACAAACAGATAAAAAAAGCAGATCTTGCATTATTCAACCAAAAATACCCATCCCTCACCCATAATTCGGACATTTTCCTCCAAAACACCCTGTCAACATGCTGCCAACCCATAATGACCACTAGTGGATAGAATAAATAATGGAAAAGAAACAAAATAAGTGGGTGAACCACTTTGACAAGTAGAGGGTTTGGATTGAAGGGAGCTCCCTATAAAGGGGAGCTAAGTTTCAGTCACGAGAGGGGGGGCTTTCCAGAGAGAAAACTGAAGATCTTTGCATAAGGAACTAGCAAAAACAACCAAAGAAATTCCCAAAACACAAAAACACAAACCAAAGTTCAAAGTTTTAGGTTTTAGAGCATTTCTAAAATCTAAACCCAAAGAAAGAAGGATCTCTAACTCTTCTCTTCCTCATTTCACACACCATATCTAGGAAGCACTACCTTCCCTCAAAGAGTGTACCTCTAATCTCCGTTTTTGTCAAAAACTGGCAAAACAGAACAAAAGAAACAAGGAGGACTTTCCGGGTATTTTCGTAGACCGAACAAAGTGGATTCACAGCGACGGGGTAAGCCTCTGAGTTCCTAGAGTCATGCTTCATGTGTTTTTATCATATATATGTGTTTGATGTGTTAAATATGTGTTTTTATTCACCGGAACGTTATTTTATTAGCTTTAATGTTACTTTTTCAGAATATTTTTAATAATTTCACTATTTATTTTTTTTGACCTAGATTTATTTTCTGTCAATATTATTATGAAGTGTGTTAGGAAACCCTAATGAAGGGAACCGAAGTTCCCGGATAACAGACCCGACAAATATTCTCATGTAGCATTTTCACTAAAATTGGTTAAATAAACTTATGTGTATAAAATGAACTTTTTTATGAAAAAGAAATTTCAAACTCTCTGATGTTTTAAATTAGAGTATACGGGTCTCGTAGAAATCAAAGCGAACATACTTGCAATTATTTATGTTGTGCCGTATTCGTGCTAACCTTTGTGGATGTAGGTGGTCTAGGATAGACGTATGTTAGGATTTACTTTCCTTCGGGTATTGCTTTCAATTTCGAAATCCAATGTAATATTTATTAGATATCGATGTATCCTAGGCGATTGTACCCCTTAGATTCAGATGTATTTAGGCGATTTGTAAAACCCCAAGCCCATTGATGTAATTAATACCCCGTAGAATAGGCGTGTTCAATTTCCTACGTGTTTATGAGTACCATAGGCTAGAGATCTCGATCTCGAGCCTTTTAAGCTTGAAAATCACACTTTTTTAAAGCGAAACACTCTTTTCCAATGCATTTTTCCAAAAGCCCAAAATCTTTGTTTTCAAAAACCCCACAGGGCCGGCGCCTCGCAGCGTCCATCAGAAAACAAATTGCAGTAAATTCTCATATTTCGTAAGCCCCTAAGAGTTATCCATTCCCAATCAAAAATATTAACAGTGTCTAGATATGATTTCATATGGTTTCTCAATGATTCCATGATTAAGATAAGACTTTAAAAACTACAACATAGTCTTGGAATGCATAATGTACGTATGTATGTAAGTGTAAAAGGTAAAAATCCAAAATGTGAACCTTGAAGGGCTCATGTCAATGTGCAGAAAATAAAATATGTAACAGGCCAAAATAATGTACTAACAACTAGGCAACATAGGGCCGATTTCGATGTCAGAAAAATGAAGGGTCAAAACCTAGTGCTCTAATTACCTTCGTCTAGTTCATCAATACCAAAAGAAGGGTCATTTTGAAAACTCGCCCCCCTAAAAGGTCCAGTGGATCAGCCACCGCTAGCCGTGGGATAACCACTAGATCTGCTAGCACCCTAGAAACCATGGTAAAACCCTCAAAACTAGCTAAAGCCTAAACCAAACTACTAAGGGGCCTATGGAATAAAATATTAGCCATAGCCCATCGGAGGAGGAAGGATCTGTTGTGTAACAATAAACTAGCTCAAATATTCCCTCTAAAGATGGTTGTTATTATCTTGTAGCGATCACATCTGCCCCTGCAAAGAAAACACAACAATAATGCATACATAATCATATGCATATGCACATACATCACACACATCATTTTGACATATTTTTTAAGTGCTAACCATCATGAGGGTGTTATTCTGTTGAAAGTTATGCAAGAGATCATGAAGCATTAGCCCATCAATCCTTCTCTGCTCCGTGGGGACCTACAAAAAGAGAAGGTTAAAACCATAACCCACGAATACTACATCAACATCTAAAGCTTTGCTAAATGAAAACACTTTCAATGGTCATCTTGAGAGGAGTGAAGGTTATAGGCCACTCATAATTTTTCCCAACAACGTGAAGATAGGGGGAGAGGTCTAGCTTATACAATGTCATCGACTCCGAGATAGTGAAGTTCCTAATCCCCACCACAATATCCTACGCTTGAGTACCTGAACTAGCCATATCCTCTAAACTGATGTGCACTCTCTTCCCCCTCAAAATTTACACAAAATCAATCAAGCATAAAGTGAGCACGGGATTTTTGGCCCCTCTCGCGAAGCGATGATGAGAAATATTTTTTACTTGCTCTCAAGTTCTAGTGATCCGCATTGGGGTTACGAGATGTTGAGAAGAGATCTTTGGGCTTGGGAAACCAGAACCATTCAGAAGCAACTAAAAACCACCTGAAAATCTAAAACAATCCAAAAGTTCTCCACCCGTCGAACTTGTCGGGTAGCGATCCGAATGGTCTTAGAACCTAACGGTATTAGTTTGGTGGTTGCTAGACTAGGCCGGTTTTGGCTTTTATTTTAGCCCTTTTACCCTTATTTTTAACCTGATTTTAGCCTATTTATGACCCTATATAAGCCTAAAAATTAGGTTTAGAGTGGGGAATTTCATTTTAGCACCTTTTAGGTAAGAGTTACAGAGTAAAACCATTTTTAGGGTTTGAGAGAAAAGGTGTGGGAAACTTACGCTTAGTTCCTCCATTTTTTCTCCATAAATCAATCTATTCTTGGGTATCTAGAGAGTTAGAGGCTGAAACCTAACTCTTGGGTTTCCTTTTCCCTCCCTAAAATCCACTTTCAATCTTCTTTTTTTCAAAAATTAACCAAAAAGGCTTAGATGATATTTCATTTGGTGTTTTTGGCTCCCAAGCTTGTGGATTTAATCAAATGGGTAAGATTCTGAGCTTTAGGAGACTCTTGGCTTGTTTTCTTATGTTTTTCCCTTTTCTGATAGTTTAGGGTATGTTCTAGAGCTTAAACCAGTACCCATGCAATCAAACCATACCAGCTTGACTAGGAGGGCGGTACCGGCGTTGGGTCAGTATCAGCTTACTGGTTAGGCTAGTCCTAGCCTGACCGGATCGGTACTGGTCCTATCATTCCAAAACAACCCCTTTCCCTTTAGTTTGGAGAAAGGGATTATTTTGGTCTATAGGACTGGTACCGCCTTTGTTGGGTCTTTACCTGCCTCATCATGAGGCTAGTCTTGGATATACAAGGGGTTACAGATTCAATCTAGGATAGGATCCCTGTTTGTTCATTTTTTGCATAGATTTCCAATTTTGCACTTTTTAGGCCACCCCCACAATGGTAAATGCATTTTCCCTTATAATATCCCAAATTATGTCATGTATCATCATCCATAAGAAAATTTGTTAATAAATCCAGTCTAAAACTGGTGTTTTCTTCATGAAAGCGCGCAGGCAACTTGAATTTTTTACTTTTAAATTTTCAAGCCACAATCACCCTAATCTAACTTATGAAACTAAGTGAGTCTTGTATTGTATACTAATTATACCATGATTTTTTTGTTATATCATATAGTAACTTTTATTGATGCATGTTGGTTTATGTTAGATGTATACTAGATTTTATTTTCCTTCGGGTATTGTTGTTCTTAATCAAAATGTGTTTGTAGATCAAATGAATTTAGGGTAATTTGTATTCCCCCAATTATGTATTATTATTTAACCTTCCCTATTTATGTTACAAGCTTTTTTACTTACTTTATCGCTTTCACTTTTTTGTTTATAGCTTTATTTATTTATTTACGGCTTTCTGCATGTCGATGTTGCAAATGCTAGATATAAATCAAAAAGTGACTAGCTTAACCATCCAAATATCTGAAAAGTGGTGATATTATTGTAATTATAACTCGACTAATGACAAATTAGAGAACTCATTAGAACTCAAATCTTTGTACTATGGTGCGATTTAGGCTTAACGAATCTCGATTGTACTAAATTTCCCAAAAGAGTTGATCCAGGTGGTGACTCCGCAACATAGGCTAGAGGTTTAGGCCTCATTTCTTCCAAAACTTTATTTTCTCATGCTCGAAAACCCCACACCCCATCTCACGGGGCTGTGCCCCGCAGCATATGTGCTAGTCCAAAATGTCATCCGCTCACACATACCCACAATAAGACTAATCAATATATATTTACACAAGATAAGTTAAGAAAAGAAATCGGAAAATGCAATGTAAAGGAAAAAATACAAAAGGAATACAAAGAAGATTTATTACTGTAATATGTCGGGATGTAGAACGTGAGTTTGCAGGTCACACCTTCACTAGACTCCTTAGCCATGACAGGTTATGGTACCTCATTAGGTTAGCCCAAGAGATGAGTCATTCTATACGTCAGGTACTGACCCACATTCTTGTCTAGCTCCATAACTACCCCCACCCTCAAGGTCTCCCTATCAACACTAAGGAAGTCTTTGCGTCCTTCACAAGGAGGTGAGCATACAGGTCCAGTGCTAGATACATCTGAGCGAGCCTTACTTAGCCCCAAGCTATAATATTGATCGTGATGGAGTCAATTAAAGAGTATAATAGGTTCCACCTAATGGAGGAAGCACCAATATAGAATACTATGCATGATATGATATAAAGGATGAAGGAATGAGTGCATTTGATATGGTCATCTAGGTCTTTCAAATTCTTTCTCACTAAGTCATTCCAAAATGAAGCCAGATTTGTGCAAGGGAACTTCCTAGTAGGCCAACAGATCCCCAAAAGCCTCTCCACCAAGTTAAGGTTATAATGGCTAAAGCTCATGGCATGGTTAAAGTGTATGATATCTCCATGAAACTCCAAGCTCATCATCACTACATAGTCCACAAGATTATTCTTATACTCACCACACTTTAAGTTAAAAGTGTGAGTAGCATCCAACCAACGGTTAAGCAAGAAATGGGCAGCCTCTCGGGGATAATTAAGGGACCCATTCAAGCCTATAGGAATGTACATCAGGAAGAATTCATCAAAACTAGTCCCCTCGATGATAGTCCTCAGCATGAAAGAAAACCCATTCCACTACGATATCAGACCCCTAATATTATCAGCTCCCCGATGACCCTCACCAACTTGTAAAGACAAAACAAGCATTCTGTAAAAAAATCCAAAACTGAACTAGTCGACTGAATCATGTACAAACCCTTCGATTGATGCATATTAGTGCCTAACCAATTGATCGACTAGTCTAAATAAGAAAGGCAAGTTACCAAAACCAGTCGATTGACTACCCTAAACAATAGTCAATTGATTGACTTTTTCACCACCATTAGATTGACGCCTATGCAACGAAACAAAAACAGAGTAAAAGACATTACACCAGCAACACACAAAATAAATTTTGTAAAAATCCGATCAGCAATTCATCAAAACAACATGACAAAAGAATTTTTGTGACATGCTTGAATCTTTCTAAAACCTATTTATATTGCAAAATTAAAGTAAAAATCCACAAATTAAAATTGGAAACTTACTATGTGATTGATCAAGTAAGCATCTCTGAAACCCTTTTTTGAAAACCATTTCCAAAACCTAAATATATTTTTTTTAAAAACCTCCGGAGGAACATTGTGTCCCTCCTTCGAAAAAAGATTGGAGAGGGTAAAAATTTTGGGGCTAACGTCCAAACTAGGTTGATCCATTCGCTTGCCTACAAAAAACTCACCCCTCTTTTCATTCAAAAGAGCATTTCACAAAAAGTGAATCACCCAAAAAATACAAAGTTCAAATACAAAGAATGGATAAATCAATTAAGAGATCCGAAGTAGAAAAAGAAATGAGTTTCTTCATATTCTTAAACAATAACCAACAGTGATGAATATTAACTACTAGTAAATCTTCATTTCCTCGAGTTCCTTTGAAGAAAAATTCATTCCTCCTCTTCCATATACTCCAAGCTATACAAAACCAAACCATGGTTGCAAACTCCCTTTTAAGTCTCGGAATGAAAAAGATCTCTAAAGAATAAGAAATTCTATCGCATGTATAAGAATTGGGATTGAAATTCCCAACCATTTGAGGGCTTTACACTAAGAGGTCCAACTATCGTGATAAAATAGGAACATATGATCAATCATCTCTGACATCGAGCAAAACAGGCATATCAAGTCATTTAGTAATGCACAATCTCTACGGAAAAGAAACTCACAGGTCGGTAATCTTTCATGAATCAAAAGCCAACTAAAGAAGCTAATACAAGGGAGCATAGTGGTACTCCATAACAACCAAAAAAGCTCACTATGGTTTGGCCTAACCATAGCGTCATACAGCCCGAAGCAAAATGAAGCTGCAGAATACTCCTTGTTGGGGCTAATTTTCCATAAAAAACGATCACTCGACGAGTTGAAGGACAATACGACTTACTCCTCAAGAGAGATAGAAACAGTGGATGGAGGGAAAATCATCGGTACATGCAAAAAAATTAGTCATCTTAACTCAACACAATGATAGTGCTCGGCTAAATGCAATCGTCTACGCCATAATGGTCTTCTATTAGTCTCATTGTCAAATAATTTAAAACATACCGAACTAACCAAACTAGTTTTCATTCCACTTAAGTCCCAAAGACCCTCAAAAATATCTTTTAGTGGTTGATCAATTTCCCATGAATCATGCTAAAAATCAGTAGAGTTTCCATTCCCTAGCCGAACCCGATAGGTCATTGTGAAAAATTGCCAATAATTTTGGTTCTGATAGCAACTTGAGATAACACTAAGCCAAATTAGCGAAATCTTTGATATGTCAAAATCAAACAAGTCCCACTAAGTTGCAAATCCATACCATTTCACAAAAAAAATTGCCTATAATGAATTATCTTCCGTGTTTCGGAGTCGCCAAAGCCATTTAAGCAAAAGACTACAATTTGTGAGCCTAAAATCTCGAATGAATAATCCACCAAGGTGCTTCAGCACTTTTATAACATCCCAACTAACTTTGCAAATCCCCTTACTAATGTGGTCACCTCTCCATAAAAAATTCCTCATAATGCAAACAAGCTTCCTATTCACCGTTTCTGCTAATTTTAAAAGAGATAATAAATAAATTAGGAGTGAAGAGAGTACTGATTTAATCAAGACCTCATGACCTGCATAAGAGAGACATTTCCCCTTCCTAGATGCAAGGCACTATTGAAATTTTGCTAATAGAGTATCCCAATTAACCATGTTCAAATGTTTAAAACAGAGAGGAGCATCGAGGTAAGAAATCAAGAATTTTTCCAACTTGCATCCGAACCTAGAAGCAGCCGTATGTATAAAGATATCATCCACATTAATACTGAGAAGAGAGCTCTTATGATAGTTGATTCGTAAGCTTGAAATGAGCTCAAAACAACGGAAAATCCTTATGAAAGTTGGGATAATAGACTTGTTGACTGGAAGAAAACATATTGTGTCATCTACGAACTGCAAAAAAGAAATATCTGGTAAATCATCTTCGATTTTGAATCCCGGAATAAGACCCTTATGAATACTAGCATCAAAAAGTCGCTTCAACCCCTCAACTGCAAGGATAAAAGTGAAAGGAGATAGTGGGTCGCCCTGCTTAACTCCTCGGCAAATGTTAATTAGTTTTGAAGGGCTGCCATTGAGCAAGATAGACGTTGTCGAATTATGTCTGCAACCCCTAAGCCATGAAATCCATTTGTGATAAAATCCCATTTTCGTGAAAATTGTATCGATATAAGTCCAAGAGATGTTGTCAAAGGCCTTGTGAAAGTCTAATTTGAGGATAAAACACGCACGACATTGCTTATGAATCGAATGAATTACTTTTGACTCTAAAAAGGAGCATTCATGAATACTCCTGTCTTTAACAAAAGCAAACTGATTCCCAAAAATCAAGGAAGGAAGCACCACTTTTAGTCTGGATGATAATAACTTTGTAATCACTTTGTAGACTTCGTGATTCAAAGCTATAGGCCTAAAATTATGGATGGCACAACTTCCCGAAACTTTTGGAATAAGAACTATGAACGAAGATTTTATCAATGCCAAAAGAAAAAATGTCTCATGAAAATGACCAAGAATATGCATGAAGTTTGCTTTTAAAAGGGACCATGATCTCTTATAAAAGAAATGATTAAAACCATATGGGCAGGGTGATTTATTATCATTACAAGAACACATAGCGTCCCAAACTTCTTCCTCAAAAAATGCCTCTATCAATAGCTGATTTTAAGACTCTGAAAGCTGAGAGAAACCAAGCTTGCATAAAGAGAATGGAATAGGCCTGGGGTTGAAAAGAGTTCGGTGTAGAACTCATCAATAGTTAAGGAAATTAGCCCCATGTCAAAGCAAATAGAACCATTCAATTCAAGAGATGAAATTCAATTATTCTGAAAGCAAGTGGAAGCGGTTCGATGAAAAAAACTTGTGTTGTTATCCCCTAAAAGAGTCCCTTTCACCCTTGATTGTTGGTGTTTAATATTCTCCAAATGGGATTTTCGTTGAGCAAGTTCACTTTTAAGAGAGGAGTTTGGTTGCTTCAACTTGTCCTAGAGGCCGAGAGGAGCTGCTGTCCATCAAGTGCAGTACCCGGTGCTCCAATACATCAATTTCCTGTTACAAATTTTTGAAATTCAAGGCATGCCATGGTCAAATTTCATTGCTTAGAGTCCGTAGCTGAAAGTAGAAGTCTTTATTGCTATGGGTCATACATATCGATGTCCATTTATCGCCAACAAAAGGAAGGAAAGTACTGCTGTCCGACTAGCAATTTAAGGACCCAAATGGTCTAGGACCCGAAGCAACGTGCATATGACTTTGAAATAAGATCGAGAAATGGTCCAATAAAGTAGTATCCGCTATTTTGATTGACATTTCCAGCCATCAATCTGCAATTGAACAAGACGCTAACACTCTTTCAATTCGTGAATATGACCTTGCATTATGCAAAGTATAATCTCTACCTTGAAGCGGAATGTCAAGCAAGCATAGTCATTGATGAGATCATGAAAACTCGACAGTGATGGAGAAGTCAAGAAGCTAGATCTTTCATTACCATGAAGCACCTCATTAAAATCACCACAAACAAGAACATTATCAAATTGACTAATAATCGAACTCAATTCTTACCACATTAAACTTCACTCATTCCAAACCGTAGTCCCATATAATGCAACAACATGGATATCCAAAGAGTTTGAGGTAAAATGCAAGATGATCCAATGCGTGGAAGATGCAATTAGAACCCTGGAGAATAACGCATGGTTCCAAGATAAGGTAATGCCCCCCGATAAGCCTTGTGAACTAATACATTGAAAATCAAAATCATTCTAACCCCATATTTTCTGAAAAGTACCATTTGAAATCGTTTCTACTTTAGTCTCAATTAAAACAAAGAAATGTAACTTAAATTTTTAGATACATGAATGCAGAAATCATTGCTTAATTTGGTTTGACAAATCCCCATGATAATTCCAACTCAAAAATGATAATGACATTAATAAATACGATATCTTAGATTAAAACCTTGTTCCTTAACCGATCCTGTTTTGAATCTCCTCCAACACCAACGCCTTTGAGCTCTCTTTAAATAATCCTAGCTTGACTCCGTCAAACCAAGTGAGATGAGCCTCACTCGGTCTTTCCGCATGTGACTTAATAATCAATCGATTCATATTCAGGATATCAGGACTTGAGGAGCTGGAAGTAGATAGCAAAGAATCTGAGATAACGACCATATAGGAAGAAGTTCTACATACAAATGCGTTATCACCTGCCATTGATTCCGAGAATGCTACTTTAGGTGAACCTGAGATGCTTGTTGCCATTAACTTCGGGATAGTAACATCCAGCAACTTTGAGGCTTCAGAAGCACTGTTAGTAGCGTATTCTAAATGAGTAAAGTTTTCCAACACAGGTGGATTATCAACTGACACCATGATAGAGGTAAATGTTCCTGTCAATTGATTACCGATATTGTGAGCGGACGACATGGAGCAGTGGGCCGAGAGCGCACGATTTCAGAGGCGTGGTCCACCGGGGTGTTTGAAAAATGTGCGCCGAGTCGAGGACCCGGGAAAAAGGGTTGAAAGATAAAAGCAAAAATGTTTTAGATCGGTTCAAACCCGAATCTGCCATATCTTAGTCTGGAGTCGCCAACTGGATTAGCTCTTTCTAGGAATTAGAGTCTTCTGAGGCTTAATGTTAGGGGACAGCCCACCAAGACACAGAGATTCGGGTCTGGGATAAGTTGCGTATTTCTTAAGTGATCACATTATATTACATCTACAGAAAATCGTATTTTCATAGTTACGCATATTCGTGCTTATGTTGTTTTTTGAGTTTACATGCATGATTCACATATTGAAAAAGCAGTAAATCCATCCACAATGCGAAATAATAAATCATCCACAAAGCAGTAAATAAATGCAGGAAATAAATGCGGAAAATAAAATTACAAGGCTTTCAAAAATCGGGGGATGCAACTACATTTTCCGTAAAATATATGCAATACCCGAAGGAAAAATAAAATCCTAAACATACATCTAACCTGCATCCACAAAGGTTAGCATATGGGATATCACGTATGCTCGATTTGATTTTAGCGAGGCCCGTAAAACATCGATAATTTTAAAGTTGTTAATTTAAATAAAAATAGTTTATTTTTATTTTCACATATGTTGGTTAATTTTATTAGTGAAAATGACCGCATGGCAAAAGGTGAGGTCTGTTAACCGGGAATATATTTTATTCCCTTCGTGGGGGTATTTTAGTACAAAAATTAAAAAGAAATAAATGAAGAAGGAGAATTACAACATTATTTACAATAACAAGGAATAAAAATAATTCCTAGGCCAAAAATAAAAATTAAAAAGAAATGAAAAAGAAGATGAGCATATAATTTGCAGTTCTAGGAACTCAGAGGCTTACCCTTGCGGTATGAATCCACTTCGGCGTATCCGTTCGATCCCTGGGAGTGTTCCTCGTTCGTTTTGATTTAATTGTAGTTTAATGTAAAAAAAATTGTTTGGTTGGAAAATAAAGTGTTTATTTATCCAAAAGATAATCAGACTCGGGTTCTAAATTTATTTTAGACCCGAGAATATCTGAGGATTTAAGAAGAAAAATAGATGAAGAAATTTGATTTTAAGATGAAGAAATTCGGGATCCAAATGTGTTTTGGATCCGAGAAAAAAAAATAGAAGAAAGTAAGAAATATTGTTTGTATTTTTTTCATCTGACAGAGAGAATTTTCTCTGAATTTTCGAGCCCCCTTCAATCCAAAAAGGTCCGACTATTTATAGAAAAAAGTCCTGAAAAATCCAAAAAGGTATGTTTTTCCGGCGAAGCCTCGCCAGACTCTTGGCGAGGCCTCGCCAGAAAGTCTAGCGAGTTCGCCAGACTACCTTGCGAGGCTCGCCAAGGTCTGGTGAGCCTCGCTAGTTTCTTGGCGAGGCTCGCCAGAATCCCGGCGAGGCTCTCCAGGTCCCTGCCAAGCCTTGCCAGGACCCTGGCGAGGTTGGCCAGCCCTCTAGTGAGCCGTGTCTCGCCAAGTATAGGCGAGGCGGGCTCCGGATCCGGCTTCCGGTTGCGTTTTTGGATTTTTTATGTATTTTTATATTTTTTAGTTAATTTTCTGAATTAAAGTCCTTTTAAATTCAGAGACGAGGAAGACTCCCATATGAAAATCATCGGACTGTAAAAAATCATGTGATTCGAGGATAAATATCTCGAAAAGCCCTCATTATTGAACGCGCGAGCTGGTACAAAATCCCGTTCTCACAGCTGCACCTTGTGTGATAATTGCTGGTTGTATAACCAATATTAACACACGAAAAAGAGCGATGGGATTGAGAATATACCTGACTGGTGCGGCTGGTGACTTCTTATTCCCAATTGGTGATAACGTAGGCCTTCCTTTCTAGCGATGCGTCTTCATAGGGTTGTCCATTTCTTTCTTTAGAATCCCTTAGGTACTTGATGCCCCTTGTGGGTGGGTTGACCATTTCTTTCTGCGGTGTCCCTTTAATGGTTGGCAACCGTTTCATTCTTTGGTTGAGACTATTTCATTCTTCAGCCATGAGATAACTGTTACCTTGTTCGGTTGTGTTTTGTATTTCCTTAATAGGATGTTGACATGTTTCCTGTAACAAATCAGAGAAAAGATAATGTTAATACATTTGATGCTGAATGTTTTAATTATTTGATTGAGTTTATGTGAAGTAAAAAATTTTTTCCCCTTCAATCAAAAATTAAAACATGAGGAATAAATAAGTTCAATGGAAATTGGAGGATTTCCCGGAAATTGCTCCGTTATTTTAAGAGGCTTTTGTGATGTTGCAATGTTGACTTTAGGCTTGAGTGGGCCATCATCTTGTTTGTAGGTTCCTCATGTGGAGATGGAGGTTCTTGTATATTGGGACAGTGTTGCCCTGGTTTGGCATCGTTTTTACCTGTAAATGTTATGATGCGAATGTAATGTATGCATGTTTTTATGCATGAACAATGTTTATCATATGATGTATGTTTGTCATGAGCTTTATCCATTGAGGAGCCTTCTCTTGTGCTGGTGCATGGTTGCCCCTATGACTTGTCTTGTTAGGGATTCCATGGATGACTCCTTTAAAGCGACGACCATGGGTTCGTTGAATCAGATTCGAGTTCGTAGCTTGGATCTGATTTGAGGAAATCGATGATCCGACATTGTGTAGGCGATGGTGCCTCGTACCGTTCAGAAGAGGAGATGATGAATTTGATCTTTTCTTTGGTTCTAATTTCTCCATAGATCACCCTTATGGGTTTTCAATCTATCGAACTTCGTCTTAATTTTTGTATGGACCGCCCTTTCAGGTTTTTAATCCAGCAGACTCATTTTTCTTTATTTTTTATTATTTTTTTATTTTTTTTGGATGTTTACTTGCGACCATTATCATGCATGCAATCAAAATAAACATATGCATAAAGATTCAGCAAAAATGACAATTCATTGATGAACTTGACAGGGGTATAAATGTTTCAAATGATTTGACTCTTGCCATCAATTAGCCTTTTCAGGTTTTCTAATCAATAAGGCTCTCTCTATATCCTAAGTTTTTCCTGAGCCGCCCTTTTCGAGTTTTCAACTCAGTGGACTATTCTTTTTGTGGTTTGAAAAGAAGCCCTAATTTATGCTCAACTAACTGAGTGTTAATTGACAGGCTGATTACAAATTTATTCTTTTTTGTCAAGTACTGCTTTTCATCGATTTATTTCTTTCACCTAAGCGTGATAACAATCGTGTAAGACTTGGTAGATTTGGTAGATCAGTCACCGTCCATGTCCATGACTTCATTTGTTGTCTCGTTCAGTATTTTCTAACTGATTGGTTGGTGCTTGCACCGCTTTACTGGCTTGACGTGTATGTGATGATGGGTTTTGATCATTGACGTTTCCTCTGATGGTGCGATGATTGCCCCACAAATAGTAGCAAGTTATGTGAAGGAACTGTTGACGTGTTCAACGGTCTGACTCCTTTTAACATTGATTCTTGTTTGAAATGATGATGATCCGTGTGATGGAGTTGTTGACGTGTTCAACAATCCAACTCCTTCTTTGTGAAATTGTGCTAGTTGTTTGATCTCATGAATGGTGGTGATGGAGTTGTTGACGTGTTCAACGATCTGACTCCTTCTTTGTGATGTTGCACCGATTGTTTAGTCCTGTGAATGGTTGTGATGGAGTTGTTGACGTGTTCAATGATTTGTCTCCTTCTTTGTGGCATTGCACCGGTTGTTTGGAGTTGTTGACGTGTTCAAAGATCTGACTCCTTCCTTGTGGCATTGAGCCATTTGTTTGGTCCCAACTTGCTTGGTTGGCATTTTGGCCTTATTCTAGTTTCGATCCTTTTGATCTTTGCATGCTTCATTCTCTTGATTGAGTCAGTAGACGTTCCGTGCTTGGAGATCTTTCCATTGATCTTTCATCATTGTATGATGAGGCAATTGCTATCATACGTTATCTAAGTAAATGTATTTATCTCTCACTTTATCTCAAGAGTCAAATCATTTGAATTTTTGGGGAATCCATTTATACCCAAATTAATTTCATGAAATGATGTGTCACGTGTGCTAAAAATAATACGTATATGTTTATGAGAATGCATAATGTCATTGATAAAATATTAAGCAAATAAACAATGTTCAATTTATTCAAAAATAATTCAAAAGAAGCCTTGTAGGCAAAGTAGCTAAATGCTAACTATTACATAATCTTCCTTCATGTTAGTCCTCCCTAGATGTATCAATGGATTCGAAGTGCTCCATCCTATATGCCTTTTCAAACACTTCTTGATAGCTTAAAAAGATGTCTAATCCAAACTTATTCCTGTATGATGGCAGTGCACCATCCAGAAGCTTGGTTATCATCTCTGGTAGAGTTAAGCGAGCTCTAAGCCTGACCTGTGTGGCCATCCAGCGTGCATAGTAGGATTTAAAGCTCTCAACTTACCTTTGCTTATAGCCTTTAGATTTTGCATTGTGGTTTCCATCTGAGAGTTGAAACCATAATGCTCCAGCATAGCTTGAGCGAGGCTATTCCAATTAGTAGCTATGTCCAACGGAAGGTGGCTGTACCATTCGCTGACAGGGTGGCCTAAGGTGACGACGAAGAGCTTAGCCATCATTCGATCACTGACCCTCAATGTTCTCATCACTGTCCGATAATGTGTCAAGTGTGCGAGCGGGTCGCTAGATCCTACGTACTTCTCAAACTACGGCATTGCAAAGTTTGGGGTAAGCTATCTTCTTCTCCCATTGTGGGTTGCGCAGGATATGTATTCCTTAGGTGGCCACCGTGAATGGCCAAGAACAGTTGCCATATTTCCGCCATTCCAGGTTGTTGGAGGATGGTGTCCCCTGCGCTTGGATAAATGCCATATTGCCCCTGGGGATATGCCGCAAAGTGGGGGCAGTTGAGGTGCATGGAACTGTGAGGTGACAGACGTACTCCAATTGGGAATAGTCTGTTGGGTCACTCCTTGGTAGGAAGGCCCTGGTGTGAATGTCGGCTAGATAGTTTATCCAGGAAAGAATTAACTTTGGTTCAGCTGACTTTGTCCTACCCCAAACTGATAAAAGGTAGTTGGGGGAATCATGAGTGAAGTAGGAGGTCCCCTTGTCAGATTGATATTGTTAAGGGTGATCTCCGGTTTGGACACTACATTCTAGGTCCTCCCGAGGTGTTGGCGAATGAGCATAGCTAGCTGTTCACTGTTGGCAAAGGCATTTATGGCAGTTGCAATCTCGGTGCTCACCGAGGACTACTGAGAACTCTATCCCATATGGACAGGGTGATCTTCCCATGCACCTTCTCCTTGTAGACTGGCCATAATAGTGCATTGAGCTAAATCTAAGTCTGAATCCGAGTCCTCACTTGAGTCAGTGTATGGAACCCCATCCAGATTGGCTATAATTGGGGAAACACGGACTAGACGGTGACTAGTCCTCTTCCAAGCCCCTTTGATATACGAGCAGAATATTAGACCGTGCATGTAAGATTATGATATGACTCATGATGTAGGTAATGCATGAGATTTTTAATGTTATGGCTACATTCACAAGGGGTTAGCATACCATGTATGTCAAATAACATGTATGTCAATCCATTTGAAACAAATAGGTTAGTCGTTAGGTAAAAATGAAAACATGTGGAAATGAAAATACAACAACGGGGGTTGGATTTGAGATTTGCACAATGTTGGTGTGACATCTTAATATGAGTGATGTAAGTGAGTTGACTAAGTTACCCATGTGGTAATAGGTCAATGGTTTGAGGTTTTGTACTATGACTAGGTCTCATAGAATGAGGAGGTCAAAACTATTTCGGGTAGGCGGTGTGACATACCCTAATAAAATGAATATAACTACTGTATGTAGCTACCTAATGAATGATTTGGTTATTTTGCCAAATTAGGGCATAGTTTTTGGATACCTATGTGGTCATCACTATTTGAGGATATGTGGTGATACGTGAATTATTGCCCCTTGTGGGCGAATGATTCGGGTATGAGGCATATACCCTTGAAGATTTGGTAAGGTAAGACTTTTGAAGTAAGTTTGCCTCACGTGGGCTGAGGACATCAATTGTGATATCCATCAATGTGGGAAAAATGGTTTTGGATAGGTATTTGCCCCGTTTGGTCTTTTGGTGTGTGATTACCTCGGAAGGGCTGTGAGTTGGATATCGAGTGGACATCTCATGGGTAACATGTGGGATATATTATTGCCCCTTGTGGGCTAAGTGTCGAATGTCAAGTGGACATCACGTAGTAAAAGGAAGGTATGTTTGCCATGTGCAGGCCAATAGCGGGATGTCAAGTGGACATCTCGTTGAAAAAAAGGGTAAGTGATGTCCCTATGTGGAATTATGTTATCCTAGGGTGACACGATCTATAGTGTCAACTATGCCTAAGTGTATGTGGTATTATGATGATAACGTGATATGTATATTTAATATCATGAGTGTGTGCATTCGAGTGTCTGCACAAAAATTCGTGGTTAGTATGACATTTGTATAATGAAAAATTGAAAGCAGTATATATAGAGCACATAGAATGCAATGTCCAAACTTCCAACCATAAAACTCCCATGTGTAGGGTTTTTGGCTAGTCTCTATCCTAAGTTTGGTTCATCTTAGTACCGAGAGGATACTAAGGAGCACACTTGTAGAAAAATATAATGCATGATCGCGTTTTCGGGTAACACCCTAGGGAAAATGCCTATGGTTTATTTACATGAGGTTTGTAAATGGGTTCTTGATGTAGAAGGTTCTTGTTGCACTAAAATACACTCCAAGCCTCTCCCCGAATGGGTTGAGGGAGGTACATGTGATATGGCAACAAGTGCTCGACCCGCTCAAGTACTATCTTTTCTCAGGGAGGCAGATTAGTATAAGACAGAGCATTGCGGTAATAGGGGTACCATAGACTTATAGGCTAATCCCCTCTATTGCAATGCATTATTTGAATATGTCAAAATTAAGAGAATGGAATAATGTGATCGATAATTTTCGACACTTATCCAAAATCTAAAACTTTTGAAAAACAAGTTTTAGAAAAAAAATCCCTAGTGAAGTCGCCACTGTTAGCAGACGACATGGAGTGGTGGGCTGAGAGTGTGTGATTTCATAGGCGCGGTCTACCGGGGTGTTTGAAAAAGGTGCGCCGGGTTGAGGACCCGGGAAAAGGGGTTGAAAGAGAAAAGCAAAAACATTTTATATCGATCGAACCCGAATCCGCCGTCTCTTATTATGGAGTCACCACCTGGATTAGCTCTTTCTAGGAATTAGAGTCCTGTGAGGCTTAACGTCTGGGGGACGGCCCACCAAGACACAGAGATTCAGGTCCAGGATAAGTTGCTTATTTCTTAAGTGATCACATTATATTACATCTACAGAAAACCGTATTTTCTTAGTTACGCATATTCGCGCTTAGGTTGTTTTTCGAGTTTACATGCATGATTCACGTATTGAAAAAGCAGTAAATCCATCCATAATGTGAAATATTAAATCATCCACAAAGTAGTAAATAAATGCAGGAAATAAACGCGAAAAATAAAATTACAAGGCTTTCAAAAATCAGGGGATGCAATCGCCCGCTAACCTAATAATTACATTTTCCATAAAATATATGCAATACCTGAAGGAAAAATAAAATCCTAAACATACATCTAACCTGTATCCACAAAGATTAGCACATGGGATATCACGTATGCTCGATTTGATTTTAGCGAGGCCCATGTGGCCTAATTAAAACATCGATGATTTTAAAGTTGTTAATTTAAATAGAAATAGTTCATTTTTATTTACACGTATGTTGGTCAATTTTATTAATGAAAATGACCGCATGGCAAAAGGTGAGGTCTGTTATCCGAGAATATATTTTATTCCCTTCGTACGGGTATTCTAATACAAAAATTAAAAAGAAATAAAAGAAGAAGGAGAATTATAACATTATTTACAATAACAAGGAATAAAAATAATTCCTAGGCCAAAAATAAAAATTAAAAAGAAATGAAATAGAAGATGAGCATAGAATTTGCAGTTCTAGGAACTCAGAGGCTTACCCTTGCGGTATGAATCCACTTCGGCGTAT
>CATIWQ010072869.1:0-14279 GCA_949673415.1 Euphorbia schlechtendalii | reverse complement strand
ATACCTTACAACTTTGCTTTTCTTTCTACTTATACTTTCTATTTCGAAGTTTATGATATGTCTATGTGTCATAATGCATATTTCATGCTAAGTCTTTTATGTTAATCAAGTTATATGCATTGGAGTTAATTTTAAGAGTAGTTTCAGGGTTAACAATATCGTATATAATCACTGGATCTATGATATAACTCTGTTTAGTGAGAAAACATTTTTGGAATGGTAACTTGCTAAATGTGGCTATGTGAGAGCGACCCGTACTAAGCATAGTATTGATGTTGTCCAGGTTTATATGATAGTCTTAATTCGTTTGCGCTAGATTTAGAAAAGTCATTTCATGTGTTGCTCTGCGGTGAATAATTGAGCATCTGAGTATTTAGAACTGAGTCTGTTAGATTAGTTTAGTGAACCGTAACAGCTTTGTTGAACTTGTATTCTTTCTCTGCTATCCTTATTTCGTAGGGAAAATCTATATATTTAGATTCTCTATTATTTCATACTTATATTTACTCATTTTTCATTCTAACCCTTCTTTACTAAAACTTTATCTTATTATATTTTATTTTTCCTTATTTTATCTTCCTTGCTGATCTTTAGAGCCAGCCCTTCCATATGCGATCGATATCTTTTGAAACTATATCGCAACTGTATACTTGCAGTTATCATCATTTTTCTATTTGATAAGAGGTATTGACAACACCTATATTTTTCACGAACAAGTTTTTGGCGCCGTTGTTATATAGCCGAATCTTGTGAACAAGCTATTAAACTTATCAGTAGAAAAGTGGTGAACACCTATGCTTCAGTGATAGAATCCATCATGTATGATGTGGTATGCACTCTACCTGACATCTCACATGCGTTGAGAGTCATGAGAAAATTTCAATCTGATCTAGGTGAGAACAATTGGATGGCCCTTAAAACTATCCTTAAGTACTTACATAGATGCCATTTTTCATTCTGAAAGGGACGATTACAAGTCCTAGTCAAGATATGTGTTTATGTTAAATGGAGGAGTAGTTTTTGGAAAAATTTCAAATAGGATACGAATGATCTCATGAGCAGCAGATTACAAGTCCCAGCCAAGATATTCCACCAGCAACCCATGAGCTAAAGGTGGTACCTTGACTTAACACATGAATGTATTCAAGTAATACATTGGAGACTATTATAAGACAAACACTCGAAAATAACTATATCCATGTGTTAGTTTAATGTCTTATTGCAATAACACTACAAGTACCCTCAAACCTGAGATATTGGTTATTTTATGTAGGAGTTGCTATACTTTGGGTCATACTTATTCTTACCCTGGTGATCAGGATGATATGGGTGATTACGGGTATAGTGATGATCACATGTTGGTAAGATGAGTAATCAAGATGGGATACATCGCTCCTGAAATAGTGATATAATGGGAGATGTACCTTAAGGCTTTTTATTGAAGAGACACACTCATAAACCTTTAATCAGAGTATAAGATTGATAGAACAGGTTTCTGTTGGTCCTATAAATGGCTTGTAAACAACCGCAGAGGGGGGTGAATGCGAATCTTGGTTATTTTAACGGTTTATGAAATTTGGTTTCACCAAGGTAAGTTTTTATATGCGTGCTGAGCTGCGATATAAAAATTGATTAAATTACTCAGCTTCGCTGGCACAGTTTATCTACAATATGATGTTGAGTGCTCGACTCAACAAGGATTGGTTTTTTCAAGCAAAAACAAATGATAAAGAGATTATGAATGAGCAGAACAAAGTAAAAGCTAAGAGCACAAGTTTAGAACTTCAACACCTGAATTTTATCCTAGTTCAGCCCCGAGCCTACCTCCAGTCCCCAGATACCTTTTCCAAGATTTAATCCACTGGTGTTTGTTCCTTACTTAGGCGGAGAAGCCTTTACAACAAGTAGACACAGTTTTACAAGAAGTAACTTACTTCCCAACTATCACTCGACTTAGTTTGGGTACCCTTCCCAAATTGACACTTAGATTTAAATGAAAAGTTTGTGCATTGAATTCAACTTATAAAAACATTGAATCCTTGCAATGTTAAATCTAATAGAATTTCTCTCTATTACAAACAACTTTAGAATTGATGTTTCCTAATTGCTTGAGATTGGAATTTCTTGAAGCTGGGAGTAATTTCGCAAAGTTTCAACTCTATAAGAAACTTGAGGTGATTCACCAAGTTTCAACATCTACTTCGGTCTTCTATTTATACTTGAAGCTTCTTAAAGTAGTAGTTTCAACTCAAGGTCACTGATCTTCAATTTCTCTTCTCTTCATATCTTTTGAATCTTCACATTGGAGATAGATTTCAAGCCATTTAGAGATAAGAATTTGAGCATTATAACACGATAAAATTCTGTTGACAAATCTCATTTTGTCTTCAAGCAATTCGATTGAGAGAGGCGCGCGATATTGCAACGTGGAATCTTCATATTGATTGAATTTCTGACATTGGCAGAGACACGCAGAGATACTGGAAAACGACGCATGTTAGATGATTCCTTTTGTCTTGGATTTTAGTGAGGGAATCCTGACACTCCGTACTAACACCTTTTATCTTGTGAGACCACTAGAAATCTTCCTTAATTTCAGTCCAATTATTTTTGAAAAATATCTAAGGAATATTCCATTTCTCACAAAATATGTTTATAGCGCATGTGTCATTCAGTGTCATAGAAAACAACTTTTAATAGAAAGGTAACTCAGCACAGCTGAGTTGATATGTGTCTAAACTACGTAGTACTCAACACTCAGCTTTTCTTACTCTAAGCCGTAACTTAATTAATTACTCAGTAAAACATAGTTGCTTTCCCTTAAACAAACTCTAGTTAGCTTCATCAATTAAGAGTATACTTAGAACTCAATTAATTTCACTAACCTAGACAGCCTGCTATTTCCAAAACACTAAAGTACTGTGTGGTACTATTAACTTGGGTTCTACAGTTTCTAGTCAATCTTGATACATTATGGCGAGTGGTGTTCTTCGTGAACAAGTCTAATTCTAAGATAACTATAGCTATTACATGAGCTAACACTTTATCAGAGCTCAATAAACTTAATGGTACTTAACCTAATAAAAGGAGTGTATTATATTGGTTACTACTGCAAAACTAGATCAAATCATAGGCACGTGACATTTTAAGTATTGGGGGATCATGTGCCTTTGCTAGAAAGCCCATTCGATCATCTAGAGTTATCAGGTTCCATGTGGGTCTAGAACACTAAGCATAAAGGTTCCTGATAAGTGTATAATTACACTTATTATCATGATATTTTCAATCATAAAACGATATGGTTTTGAGTCATTTTATACTTATAAAATATTTCACGTGGTATGTAGTTATTTTTTATGCAAATGCAGAAACTAGATAAATCTTGGGAGTAAAATGATCAAAGATATTCTATGTAAAAAGTGTGAAAATTTTACAAAAAGATGTGTGGAACGTAAGGAAATGGCTTAGGATCGAAGCTGTCAAAGCTCGGTAAAGTTGCAAAGAAGAAACATGAAGAAAAACATATATCACGTTCGTGACACCCATTCATGGTCGCTACTTGTCATTCTTCACAAGTAGAAAGTTTCCAACCAACGATCATGATCATGACACATATATCGCACGATTGTTATTGGTCAACTCTTCTCAACTACCAACCGCCAATAAGAACGATCAATCACCATCAATCACCACCAACTGTCAGACGAAAAGACACCTTTTAGAAGTAATCCAATCATGAAAAGGTTCTTATCCATTGAAGATGAGGATAAAACTTTACATCCAATCATATTAAAGTCATGCAACCCTTCGCCAATGGACATGACTCTTCGTTTGGATAGATGCAACCCTTCGCACGCTATAAATAGGGTTCAAAACCAACCATTTTTGTAGCATGTATGGGCATGATAGATATGATAGTGTATGCATAGATAGAAAGTGAAAAACATATAGATTTTGCAAGGTTCAAAGTCTTAGTGAGAAAAATGTATAAGTGATTCAATTCTTGTTTCGATCACTAGATTTCTCTACAAATTCGAGCGATTGTTGTGTGAGTGTAATTGCAAAGCACTTATCAATAAAAGCTTTCATTCTACAACATTCATTTGTTCAATATTCACAAAGAATAGCATCCTAGTAGAGGTTCTATATGAGTCGAGACCAAATTCAAAGTAGACACAAGAATTGCAGGAATTGATGACTCCCATTAAAGAGTGGATACGGTTTGATCAACTTTAGCTTTCACTTGCATACCTTACAACTTTACTTTGTTTTCTACTTATACTTTCTATTTTGAAGTTTATGATATGTCTATGTGTCATAACAAGTATTTCATCTTGTGTCATTTATATTAATCAAGTTATATGCTTTCGAGTTAACTTTAAGAGTGATTTTGGGGTTAACAAGATTGTGTATAATCACTAGATCTGTGATTATAACGTTGTTTTGTGTGCTAACATTTTTGAAGTGGTAACTTGCTAAATATGGCTATGTGAGAGAGACCCTTACTAAATAATATTATTATTATCCAGGTTTTTATAAGTGTCATAATTCATTTACCCAAGATTTAGAAAAGTCGTTTCATGTGTTTCTCTATGGTAAATTATTGAATATTTGGGCATCTAGAACCAAGTTTGTTGAAGATATCTTATGTTTAAAACAAAGTTGATTACTTTGCATGTTTTTCTCTACTATACTTGTTCTTAGGGACTATCTATATAGTTTACATCTTCTCTAATATATTCATGTATTTGTCTATTCATCTGTCTATCATCCAAACTCTACAAATTATCTTATTTCATTTGTTCCGTAACTCTAGTTGGTCTTGGAACTGAATTCCTTCCTTGTGCGATCTATATCTTTTAAAACTACATCGTAATTGTGTACTTGCAGTGATAATCACTTTTCTATATAATCGGTACTGATAAAGCCTGTTCATATTTATAACTTTTACTTTATCAGTAGGAAAGTGGGGAATAAGGTTTTTAGCACCGTTACTGATAAAAAGCCTTTCAGAATGAGTATAGCTAGAAAACTTGCGATCAGTTCCTGAATGGGAAGCTAAGTTTAGTTTAACCTCTAGCGGCTGTATACTTCGGGAACCTATGAGGTCACACACTTTGGGTCCTTACCTGACTAAGTAAAGAACCTTTAGACTTGGTTTATGTCGAGAATATTTAGGTTGTCAAATTAGTTAGAAGAATTACTAATTGGTTGGACCATAATAATAATTAAAAGGATTAAAGGAAAAAATTGCACTAAGCGGAGGAAGGGAATTTTTCCCGTTGCGAGTGGGCCCGAACGAACATAGGTTGTTCGAGGTGGGGCTACGTGGCTACCCCTCGAAGAAAATTACTCGCAGGACACTAGCATGCATGGGCTAGGCCGGCGTGTGCTAATGGGTAGTAGGCTCGCTAGGGCGCCCACAAGCTAGGCTTGCGACATTGTGAAGGCTCTGCATAGCCTACATAAGTGAGATGTGTGGCAAGTTAACCCGTGGAGCTTAGAGCTCCATGCAGTCAGCCTATGTAAGGGGAGTTTTCAACTCCCCTCTCCCTACCTCCCATTTTCCCCTTTTTAACATACTTCAGCTTAGCCATTCTCTCTGAGTTCGACATCTTTTCTTCTCGAGTTTTTGCAAGATCCTCTCAAGTTTCTCCAACTTCGCAAGAATTCTTTATAAGGTTCTTTATGTAGAAGTGAGCCTTCTAAGTTAACATTTTCAGGTTGGTCTTCGAGTGTCTAACAGATGCTATCTACCAACGGGGTTCTTCCTTAACGAAGGTTTTGGTCGGTGAAGATCCATGTTGATCAATAATAGAGGCTATCCTAGATTGGAAGCTAGTGCTAACAAAGTTTTTCCAAATTACTCTAAGGGAATGCCACACTAAGGGAAAGGCATACATCAACTGGTCATGCTCTTAACTTAGATGTTAGGTTTCTTTTAATAAGTTTTATAAACCTGATAGGATCTATGGAACATTTCAACTTAGATTATATCAATCATGGCATGCTTAAGAGATCCTTTAGGGTTACTTTTAAGTTTTGATATTCTGCCTTACAACTTTGCATGTTCAAGTACTGTCTTGATTAACCATAATAGTGTTCCAGACCAATATGGAACTCGATTACTCTAGACGATCAAATGGGCTTTCTAGCAAAGCGTATGATTTCCTGATACTCAAAATGTCACATGCTTGTGACTTGATTTAGTAACCAATACAATAAAATCCTTCCATCAGGTTAAGTACCATCTAGTTTATTGAGCTCAGATTAAGTGTCACCTCGTATGATAACCGTAGCTATCCTGGAATTAGACTTGTTCATGAAGAACAACACTCACCATAATGTATCAAGATGGACTAAAACCCTATTCTATCAATCTTATACTCTGATCAGAGGTTTATGAGTGTGTCTCTTTAACAAGAGGCCTTAAGGTACATCTTCCACTATATCACTATATCAGGAGCGATGGATCCCATCTTGACTACTTGGCTTACCAACATGTGATTATTACTATACCTTGTAATCACCAATATCATCTTGATTGCTAGGGTATGAATAAGTATGACCCAAAGTATAACAATTCCTACATAAGCTAACCAGTATTTCAATTTTGAGGATACTTTTACTGCTATTGCAATAAGACATGACACCAACACATGTATATAGTTATTTTTTAGTGTCTTTCTTATAGCGGTTTCCAATGTATTACCCAAATACATTCATGTGTTAACTCATGGTACCACATTCAGCTTGTTAGATCGGTTGCTTAGATCTAATGCAAGGAGTAAGCCTACACATGCTAATCTGTCCACTTCATTGATATCCAGTCTCAATGAAACCATGACCAGTGATATTTAGACTATTCATAGTAACACGTGTGTGCAGTTCTCACACCAGATTGCTCCTAGCACGTCCGTGCACTTTCATGTTATTAAGTAGTCACGGACTTTATCTTATCAATGCACATATATAATAACACATACATATGATACCAGCTAGATACATAAAATTAACAAACATTTATTATTAATAATAATCTGAAACTATTTGTACATTATAACCAATTAAGATATATCACCCTAATTTCCTCTAGAGCATGCATCATGTTTAACAAGATAGTCCCCAAAACACTCTCAATAGTAGAAAAGTAGATGGAAGGTACCTCACCATCAAGTGTCAATAAATCTGCCAGGACAAGGTCAGAGTAGATTATCTTTGATGAGTCAACCAGGTTATCCACATTAATTTCCTAAACAAAAGAAAAGTTAGTTACATGATATGAAACAAGTCAAAATGTAGAAGACATTATACTTACTGTTTGGATGGAAGCCTCTTTAGCTGTAGAAGAAGAAGGTAGCTCCACATGAACCTCTTGGTCAAGACAGACATTTTTAGCCTTGCGCTTCCTCTTCTTCTTCTTCACAGAATCTGCCCCACAACCACCCAGAACTTCATTCACCAAACCCTTTATCATCTTAACTTCCTCTCACTCGTTAGAGCATTTGTGATTCTTTGACCGCTTAGCTGCTGTGAGCGAATGACGTTTGACCCGCGCGGTCGTCACGAGGCACTGGCCCCATGAGATGGGGCATGGGGTTTTTGAAAAAGTAGATTTTAAGGTGTGATTGAAAATGGATTTCATGTTTAAAGACTAGAGACCTAAACCTCTAGCCTATGGTACTCAAAGTCGCTACCCGAATCAGCTCTTCCAGAAAAATTAGGTACAGCTTAGATCCGTTAAGCCTAAGCGATACCATAGTTCAGAGATTCGGGTGTCTGGGATGAGTTACTTGCTTCATCGTTATTTGAGTTAACATTACTCTCATTTGGAAACCACATTTAAGATATTTCAATTTAATCTAGATTTTTTCAACTTATGTTTTTTTGTTATTTAGCATGCATAGAGAAAGCGGTAAATAAAGTGTGAGAAAGTAAACACGTCGGAAAGTAAATGCACCTAATCTACGGGGATTAATTACATCTTGGGATGGGGCATTTACACATCTCCTAAATACATTAACATCCAACAAATGTTACATTTGATAAATGAGACACTTGAAGGAAATTAAACCCAAACATACATTTATCCTAAACTACCTGCATCCACAAAGGTTAGCACAAGGGATATTCCACAACAAAGATATGTACCAAGTTTACCATATATGTTTGATTTAAATTTTGGAAAAACCCGTATGGTTGAGATAAAAACAATGGAGATTTCAAAGTTATTGTTTTATAAAAAATGGTTCATTTTTACTTTCAACTTTGTTGGTCATTTTTATTAGCAAAAATGCCTCATGTTATAATGTCAGGTCGATTATCTGGGAATATGGATTACCTTAATGTGGGTGTTATAAAATAATATTAGAAACATAAATGTAGGTCCAACATGCATAATATAGCCATTATTTGGGTTAACAATGGTAACGATGTCATCCATATCATTACAGACTTCCCTATGAAGGGCGATATCGATATGGATGGCCCGAAGCACTTCCATTACTACTCTAAACCTTAATCCATATATTAATACATTAAAAAACCATATTTAACTCCTAAAAAATTCTAAGTAGAAGTTTTTTACCACCAATTATGCATTTCCCAACTCAGAAGGGTCTCAGCGGGTTATTCTAGACCCAAACAATTCGAAACAAAGCAAAATGAAGCCAATCTGTGATTTTTCCAATGCAATGTCATTAACAACATCACTAATGATGTCATGATGTTTTAACAACATTATTAATGTTGTTAACAACATCAAAATTCCAGACCTGCAGAAAGCACACGGAAACAACAAAAACTACGAAACAAAAATCCAAAACTTCAAACGATCATAACCTTTGCTATACTTAACCCATTTGGATGATCTTTATCATTATGGAAAACTCAATATGTTTAGAATATTTTTATGAAAACAAAACACTCAAAAATTTTGAAATAATACTGAAATTCTCGTAAAATAGTTTGGTATGGAAAAATGGAAATAACCGAAAATAAAATGAAACTTCAAAAAGGCAAGCATATAAATGAAAGCACAAACTCTAGGATCTTAGAAGCTTACCCCATAGTCATAAATCCACTTTCTTTAAGGTTTAGAAAGTCCTCCAGGAAGCTCTCCATGTTTCTTTTTGGTTGAATTTGGTTGTTGATTGGTGATTTACTAAAAATCTTTGGAAGGGATCTATTCCTTCCCAAAGTAGATGCTTTACAAGGTGCAGTAACCTTCAAGTGAGTGATAAAGACGTTATAGACTCTCCATTCAACTCTAAACCGCAAACATTTCCTAAGTGACCTCTAAACCTCAAGTTTGCTTAAATGATCTCTCCACCTAAAGCTTTATTTAAAAGATGAACTCAACCTCAAATTTTTTTAATAAATGAACAAGTGGACTCTTGTGACCCAAGTTCATGCTCTTTTCATGAACTTTATCTAACTAACCCGAAATCCCAATTGATTATGTGCTTAAAGTCTCAACTTAGTTAAAAAAATGCTAAAAAAACTCAAGAACACTCAAACTATAAACTTTCCCTTTGAACTCAAATTTCTTAGCTCTTTATGCATGAAATATGAGCCCCCCATCTCTAAAACTTGAGCTCTATCTTTAAGGTGCTCACTTCAATCTAAAGTTAACCTAGGATCACTTCAACCTCGAACTTTTTGTGTTTCTAGCCCATACCTCTCTTCTTTTTGTCAAATGCTTCAAAAGATTTGATAAAATGTCTTAGGTAAGGTGTAGGGAGTGGTTTTGTAGTGAAAATGTCCAAGCATGTGGGCAAAGATTGCCTTTTTGGTTGAAAATTGTAGAAAGTGCAATTTTAATTCTACTAGAAAGTCAATGTCGTTAACGACATTGCCAATATCATTAATGATATTGCCAATGTTGTTAACAATATTGCTAATATCGTTAATGATAAGGTGATGTTGTTAACGACATGGCTTCTTTGCCTTGGGCTTTTTGTGCTGAAATTGCCTAAAAAGGTTCAAGCTTAAAGAAATAAAGAAAGCTTCCTCTAGATGAATTCAGGACCCTGTAAAAAGTGAAAAACGAGCAAGGGAAAAATAAATTACAGCTTCATCATCGAACTCGTGAGTAAGGAGTGAAATCCTATGCTTACAAGTTACCCCTCGTGGGGTTACTACTGATATGAGATTAGTATGGTACACGATTGGAGGAGCAATAGGGTTACGAGATGATACCTGATCAGTTACAGTTGGCACTACTCAGGGTGCAAATTTTGTGATGATTGGAGGCTTTCATCCTAGTACCGTGTTATTAGGAATTAGCCTCTCTGTGCCCCTTATGAATTGCCCATTCAATAATGGTTGCCCCTTGAAAGTTGACCACTAGCTTGTTACATTAGAACCATTGGGGGAAGGACGTTAGCTTTGGGCTCCCATTCATTGGGTTGAAAATCTCATGAGCAGACTGTATAGGGTTCGAAGAGAGATGTAATTGTAAAAGGCCTGGAAGAGGATGTGGACTGTAGAAAGTCCATGGACTGTAGAAAGTCTAAAAAAAGATACTAACTGTAAAAAGTTCACAGAAGAGTGTGGACTGTAGAAAGTCCTTAACTGTAAAAAGTCTAAAAAAGAGTGGAATGTAGAAACTCCATCGATTGTAAAAAGTTTGGAAGGGGATGCAAATTGTAGAAAGTTCTTTGATTATAAAAATTCTAAAAAATGATGTTAACTGTAGAAAGCCTGTTGACTGTAAAAATTTTGAAAGAGGATGTGGACTATAGAAAGTTCATTGACTGTAAGAAGTCTAAGAGGATATAAGAATTGTAGAAAGTTTGTTGATTGTAAAAAGTTTCAAAAAGGATGTGGGCTGTAGAAAGTCTATTGATTGTAAAAGTCTAAAAAAGGATGTTGACTATAGAAAGTCTGTTAACTATAAAAAGTCTGAAAAAAGATGTGGATTGTAGAAAGTTTATCGACTTTAAGAAGTCTGAAAAAGGATGTGGACTGTAGAAAGTTCGTTGATTGTAAAAAGTTTGAAAAGAAATGCGGACTATAGAAAATCGAGTGACTATAAAAAGTCAGAAAAGATATGCAAAATGTAGATAGTCTATTTGCTGTAAAAGTATTGAAAAGGTGTGCAGACTATAGAAAGTCTATGAATTTTATTGACTATAGAAAGTCTACGTTGAATGCCCCTTGTGAGTTGACCTCCGATTGATTGTTACCTTTGGAATTGTTGGGGAAAGGATGAGAGTTGTGTGCTTCGTGTGTTTAAAGTTACATCGACTCTCGTAAGTCTTTGTCAAAATTTGTCATGGGATGGTTGACTAATTCAATTTGAATTGTATGCTCCTAGTGAGTTGATTGTTGGTTGATTGTGTCCCTCAAATATGCTAGGGAAAGGATGAAAGTCGTGTGCTCTATGCCATAAATGATACATCGACTGTAGTATACCTCCGTTGTCTGAAATTTTTCTTCAGGCTCGTGACATACATGGAAATTTGAGTTTGAGATTTTTGGGGATGTCCTGATGGCTGCTCCGTTGGTTTGGGAGGCTTTTGCAATGCTGCTTGAAAGAGGCCTAAGCAGGCTTGATTTTGACAAAAGTTTAAATAAATTGAGTTAGGCCATTATCATTCTAAATTTTAATGATGTGCCGCTCCAACATTTTCTTGACATTTGAAATTTCCTCATGTGGAGGTAGAGTGTTTTTCTTATCAGAATGACATTGCCTCAATTTAACATCACCTTGACCTGTAAGTGACATGATGCATATGAATGTATAAATGACTTTATGCATGAATAGCATTTATCTCATGATTTATGTTTGTCTGTTGTAGGTATCGTTGGCTTTGGAGCATTGACCCTGGTTGATAGTAGAAGCTTCATTGCATGAGGAGCCCTTCAAAGATTTCTAAGTTAATACCCTTTTATGCTGGTGCATGAGTGCCCCTAGGATTTATCTTGTTGGGCATCCCATGGTTGCCTTACTGTCGATGGTTGAGTCTTGTAGATATGACACCTTCAGAGTGACGATGGACATGGGTCCAAGTCGATGTTCGATTTTGTGGATGAATTAGAGTTGAGTTCAAAGCCTGAATTTGGTTTGAAGATGATCTGGATGAGTCATTGACTTTTTTACTCTCATTTCCTTCTTTAGTATGGTGTTGATGATGTTGATGTTGATCCTATACCATGTCATTGATGCTCTATTTGAAGTTGATCATGAGATCTTAGAATCCTTTTTACTTAAAGCATTGTAAGTTACTTCTTGTAATGACAATCCTCTCAACGAGGGAAATCATAAGATACTCATCTTGAGTTTTAGATGAGATAGATCCTTATACCTTTTTGAGGAGGAGATGAGAATTTCTTTGGTTCTAATTTCTGCATGGACAGCCCTTACGGGTTTTAATTTATCGAACCTTGTCTAAATTTTTTCCTAGATCACCCTTTCAGGCTTTCAATCTAGCAGACTCATATTTTCTTCGTTTCCTTTCTCTTTATTACATTTTTTTATGAAACCATGATGTGATGGGATGCTTACATGCGATATTCTATGGTTGGCATGCAAGTAATCAAGATAAACATGTGCATAAAGATTCAGCAAGAATGACAATTCATTGATGAACTTAATAGGGGTATGAATGTTTCAAATGATTTGACTCCTGCCATTGATTAGCCTTTTCCGATTTTCTAATCAATGTGCTTATTTTTCTCTCAATGTCCTAAGTTTTTTTGAGCTGCCCTTTTCAGGTTTTCAACTCAGCGGACTATTCCTTTGCTATTTTGAAAAAGTGGCCCTAATTTTTTCTCAACTAATAGAATGTTAATTGACAGGCTAATTACTTTTTTTATATTGATTTTTCTACATTACTTATTTCTTTCACCTAAACATGATAGCATTTGAGCCTCTCTTGGTTGATTCATATCCATGACTTTAATAACTTCTTAGTTCAACATTTTCTTATTAATTTGTTTACCGCTCCTGTGGCTCTGTTAGCTTGAGGTATACACGGTGATGAGATGATGCTCGATATTTGCCATTTCAGTTGTTCTCCTTACTGATGATTCTTTGATAACCAAATAGAGAATGAGTGATTTATTGGGGATGGAAGGCTTCAAAACCTATATTAGACATAGCATGATTCCATCGAACGTACACAGACGTTATCTATTAGTACTCCTTTAGTAGTGTGATGATCGGCTCACAAATGGTGATGAGTCATGTGATGAAGTTAATGACACATTGAAATGCTTGAAACCTTCTTTGGGTCTTCGGCACTAGTGTTATGTTGGCCAACCATATCGGGAGTTTAACTACTTTGGGGAACTTAGCTTCAATTTTCTTTATTACCTTTATGTTCACTCTTTTGGCCCATTTTTTTCTCGATCGTGTCATCTTTTGTTTGATTGAATTAATGGTTAGTGGAGATTTTGTGTTTGGTGATATTTCTGTCAACCTCTGGCATGTCTTCATAGGACTAGGTAAATGCTATCATGTGTTGTCTAAGTATCTATGTTATCTCTCATTTTTCCTCAAGAGTCAAAACATTTGAAATTATTATAAGGGATTCTTTTATGCCCAAATAAATTTCATGCGATGATGTGTCATGTATGCTAAAACGTTATTCTCAGTTCACGAAAATGTGCGATGTCATCCGAAAGGATATCAAGCAAGCAAGCAAAGTTTGATGCATTCAAAGATTCAAAAGCCCCATTGGCAAAGTTTGTTATCATCAAAGAGTTTAAAATACTAACTATTACATTATTAGAATCCTCATCCTCCACATGCGGAGGGTCTTTTCTCCCAATGGTCACCTTTTCTTATTATTGCTCATTATCTGGTTTCCCCATAGGTTTTTCCAAGGATTCTATCCACCATCGGTCCCGAGCCTCTATCAATAGTGTGAGCACGGGATTTCGTACTAGTGTTCACCACTATTCTACTGATAAGTTTAATAGTTTATTCATAAGATTCGGCTGTATATCAATAGTGCCAAAAACTTTTTCACATAAAATATAGGTGTTGTCAATACCCCTTATCAAAATAAAAAAATGATGATAACTGCAAGTATACAGTTGTGATGTAGTTTTAAAAGATATCGATCCCACAGGGAAGGACTAGCTCTAAAGATCAACAGGGAAGATAAAATAAAGAAAATAAATAAGTTTGATATTTTGGGTAGGAGGGTTAAAATGGAGAATGAGTAAATATAGGTATGAAAGATTAGAGAATCTAAATATATAGATTTTCCCTACGAAATAAGGATAGCAGAGAAAGCATGCAAGTTCAACAAAGATGTTACGATTCA
>CATIWQ010072858.1:0-15157 GCA_949673415.1 Euphorbia schlechtendalii | reverse complement strand
AGCCCTATTTATAGAGTTTAAAGGGTTGCGTCTATCCAAATGAAGAGTCACATCCATTGGTGAAAGATTGCATCTCTTCACTTTGATTGGTTGGTGAAACTTGATGTTATCCACAATGAATAGGCACCTTTTCATGATTGGTTGACTCCTGATAAGTTTCTTTTCGTTGGTAGTTGATGGCGGTTGATCATGCTTATCTGGCGGTTGGTAGTTGAGAAGATAATACTAGAAAACCGTCCAAGTCGTGACTGCGATAGACAAGTCACGAGCGTCAATCTTCCTTTGACAAATTTCTATTCTAAAGTGACCAGGTCACGACCGCGAATGATTGTCACGATCGTGAATGGAATTTTCTTCAGAAATTTCCTTGCAACTTCACTGATCTTCGACAGCTTCGATCCTAAGCCAAATCTTTAAGTTCCAAGCATCTTTTTGCACCTTTCTCACTCTTTTTTCATAGAATTCCACTTTTGCTCATTTTACTCCCAAGAGTTATCTAGTATCTGCATTTGCATAAAAAATAACTACATACTAATACGAAGGTGTAAGATAACATCGTCTCAAGAATAGAAGCGGAGGACTCATCTTTCGAGTCATCTTTTAATTAGTTGTCCTACTTTCGTGGTTGTATGGTTTTGAGTTTCAAGACTGCGTCATCTCTCGAGAGGGTTGAACCTACCTCGAGTACTTTATAGAGTGACCGAGAAAAGGTGCTTCAATCTTCATCAATCGAGACAGTGGCCTCCTATCCCAAAAGGAGCTGTTTCTTAACTACCTCTTAAAATCAAGGAGTGGTTCCCCTTGATTCTTGGGATCATGATCATGATTGACCAATTCAAATTCCCCCGATTTGAGGGAACCAAAAAGGCTTATAAAAGGATAAAGGACAGTCCTATAACAGGTTTCTAATCTGACTTCTTCCCTTCTGAACTCTATAATTCGGAAATCCTTCATAATTCATTGGACTGACTTTAGCATTGGAGGTTGCCCGGGGGAGAAAAGCCCCGACCTTCACTTAAATTTAATCCGTTTTGCAGGTGGATTCCGACGTCCAAACAATTCGATATAATCTGAGGTCCAACAATGATCAAATCACACAAGAGGATCCTGCATCGGACTTTCAGTAGTGCGATGAGCGTGGACTAAACTTACTTGCTCCGGTGAGAATTTTAGTTCGCAACACATTTTCACATACCCCGATAAGTATTTTTCTTCACCTCCTTTTTCCTCTTTATTAACATCGTTCCAGTCATTATCGGATTACTCTAATTAAAATCTCGATTGCAAAGACTGTTATTTCATTTCTCTTTAGTGCAAGAATATAACCGCCCCATGCCGAAAATCAACGATAACCATACTTCCTCCGACACCGGGGTTATCCAAGATGCCCAGGGCGATCCTATGGAGAGTGGTGCATAGGCCATGACCCCCCGAGCAAGCACCTCCATAGCTGTAGAACAAATGCTGCGCATCTTCAGGGAGTATAACATTTCGCTTGAGCAACAGCTGGCCATCAGAATAGGTTTTGTGGAACAATATAAAGTCGAGGCAACCACCATCCAAGGAATTCCAGATGATGGCTCAAGTAGAGTGAACCTTGCCAGAGAACTTTTCCCGCCTCAACATTGTCAGCATCTGGCCTCAATCGAGGCGCCCACCCCAGTTCAAACAATTTCGATGCCCCGAACAGCTTTACCGCAACAAAGTGTCTCCCCGAACAACGCCCTACAATCACAAATGATGGCCGTGCTCCAAGCTATGTCTACCCTAGGCAGTAACCCATTTTTCCCAGCGGGAACACCCATACCCCCGGCTGGAACGCACATGCCCTACTCCTCAGGAAGTGCCCTGCCACCGTGGCCAAACCCCTATGCTCCTTCTAAAATCGTTGAAGCCATACCCCAGCCATCCTCCAGACCGGAGCAGGAAAACAGCCTTCATCACACATGAGGGAACCTACTATTATAAGGTGATGCCATTCGGGCTGAAAAATGCTGGAGCCACATACCAAAGACTGGTAAATGAAATGTTTAAGAACCTGATTGGCGAAAAGGTGGAAGTATATGTGGATGACATGATCGTGAAGAGCAAAGATGAAACCAGCCATGCCACCGACATTGAGAATGTGTTCAAGGTGCTTCAGAAATACTGCCTCAAATAAAACCTAGAAAAGTGTACTTTTGGCTTAAAGAGTGGCAAGTTCTTAGGTTTCCTTATATCGGAAAGAGGGATTGAAGCTAACCTAGAAAAGATCAGAGCAATCATCAACATGACGCCACCCCGAAGCTTGAACGAAGTACAGCGCCTCAACGGAAGGATTAATGTGTTGGGACGATTCATCTCTTTCTCTGCCAAGAGATGCATGCCTTTCTACAAGGTAATAAAATAAGACAAAGCCTTTAAATGGGATAAATGCTGCGACCTCGCATTCAAAAACTTGAAAGAATTCTTGGCATCCCCCCCGTTGCTCAGCCACCCAATACAAGGCGAGCCTCTATTCTTATATTTAGTAGTAACTGATGAGGCTGTAGGAGCGGTATTGGTTAGAGAGGAGAATAACCAGCAACACCCCATCTACTACACAAGCAAGGTGTTGAAGAACGCCGAGCTAAAGTACCCCAAGATTGAAAAACTAGCTTTGAGCCTGATCTCCGCCTCTATCAAGCTCAGACAATACTTCCAGGCGCACACAATCACAGTACGAACTAGTTTCCCGCTCAAGAAAGTGCTATAAAGACCCGAGACGTCAGGAAGAATGGCCGAGTGGGCAATAAGGTTAGGAGAGTTCGACATCCGCTTCGAAGGAAGAGCCGCCCTAAAAGCTCAAATCTTAACCGATTTTGTGGTGGAATTTATCGGTCTCGAACTAGCAGAGGTGGTGAAGGCCAAAACATGGATGGTATACGTCGACGGAGCCTCTTCCAATGATGGAGCTGGAGTCGGCGTACTGATAGAAGGCCCCAACAGATTTCGCCTCACGTATGTAGCCAAGCTAGCCTTCCCTGCCACTAATAACATTGCTGAATACGAGGCCATGATCAAAGGGCTAGAGCTTATTGACGAGTTGGCTCCTGACAATGTGGTTATACGAAGCGACTCACGGTTGATTTCCAATCAGATCAACAGGAATTTTGAGATGAAAGGTAAAAGTATGATAGTTACCTTCGTAAAGTACAGAGCCTAATAGAGCGCATGGAAAAGAGAGGGACAACATGGAAGGTTGAACACATCCCTCGAAAACAGAACGAAGTAGCAGACGAATTAGCAAAAGCCGCCTCAAACCTAGAAGGTTTTAATCAACCAGGCAGCCTCTACGAGGTCATTCTCCACCCCAGTTGCGAGGAAGAACATATGCTTTATATCAAGGAAGAGATTGACAACTGGTGCCACCCCATCTCAAATTTTCTCAGAGACGGATAGCTCCCATCGGACAAAGAAACCACCTCGAAGATTGTGCGCAAATATGCTAGATACTCTCTAGTAAATGATGAACTCTATAGAAAATCGTATATGGACGTGGGCAAAAATGCATCACCCCAACTCAGGGAAAAGGTATTCTAGCAGAAATACATGAAGGAATTTGTGTATCTCACTAAGCGGCCTCCACATTGTTACGAAAAGTCCACTTAGCTGGCTATTACTAGGAAACAATGGAGGCGGATGCAAAGGAGTACGTTCGAAGATGCCACCCATGCCAAGTACATGCAAGAAAAACCCACCTGCCTCAAGCTAACTAGCAACCATTAATTACTACCTGGCCCTTATCGACGTGGGGAATTGACATTGCGGGATCTCTGCCAATTGCAAGCGAGCAAAGAAAATTCATAATTGTAGCAATCAACCACTTTACAAAGTGGGTTGAGGCGATAGCAGTCAACACCATTACTCCAGAGAAGACCATTGACTTCGTTTGGAAAAAGTCATCACTAGATTCGGTATACCAAGAAAAATAGTCTCAAATAACGGCGCACAATTCATTTCGAGGAAGTTCATAGAATTTTACAAAGGTTTGAGCATAAAGAACCATTACTCTTCTGTGGCGCACCCCCTGAAGAATGGCCAAACAGAGGTTACCAACCGAGCACTAGGTGAAGGGCTCAAGAGATATCTCGAAAGTGTGAGCAAAGGCTCTTGGCCAGACGAACTCGTTAGTGTGTTATGGTCATACCGAACCACACCGTGCAGACCAACGGGCGAGATGCCATACTCCCTAGTCCATCAGACGGAAGCCATGATTCCTGTGGAGATTGCCGCACCAACTAACAGAATCGTCTACTACACTGAGGAACAGAACGACATCAATTTTAAGCATCACTTGGATAACCTTGAGGAAAGAAGAGAACGAGCCTACATTCGAATGGCGGCTTACAAAGCGAAAATAGCAAAGTACCATGATCACAAAGTTAGAAGTTTACAACTAAAGAAAGGTGACCTAGTCCTCAGAGATGCTGCTGCCTCGCAGTCATGGGAAGCCAAAGGTAAATTGGGAAGGACCCTACCAAATAACAGATGTCGTCGGCCCAGCCACATATCGGCTTAGCGACCTTGAAGGAAAAAGTTTACCAAGAACGTGGAATATCTCAAATTTGAGACCGTATTATAATATGTAATGGCTAGGGAACCAGGCGCTGCACACTTTTCCTTCCCCCGAATTTCTTCCCACTGGGTTTTTTCCTTGGGAAGGTTTTTAACGAGGCAACGTCCCCTAGACTAAACCCGGCTAACTAAGCACCGGCTTGTATTAGTATGTAATTACGAATTATGTCAATGAAAGTGTACGATTGAATTTCCTCTTACGAGCATTGTTTTTACGCTAAATGATTACAACGTTTTGTGGATATCACTAAGCATTTAAAGCCTTAGTTCAAGTATGACATTTTAACAAAAATTCCTCGAGACGGAAATCCTTATCAAAAGGTTAAATCTTAGAGAAATCTAAGTTTGAATAACACTAAGCATTTAAAGCCTTGGTTCAAAAAAGGCATTTTAACAAAAATTCCTCGAGATGGAAATCCTTATCAAAAGGTTAAACCTTAGAGAAATCTAAGTTTGAATATCACTAAGCATTTAAAACTTTGGTTCAAACATGGTATTTTAACAAAAATTCCTTGAGACGGCATACCGTACAAGGAGATTTAAATTTCACTTGGATTTCATTTTATATCAAAACTCAACCGAGGCGGATAACCCTCACGAGATGGATTTCATTTTGCGAAGTGAAGCATGTCCAATTTTATTCGATCTCTTGGCAGAAGAATCATCACGCTGAGTATTTAAACCTTGGCTCAATCACTAATGCTATCAAAATTTGTCGAAATAATTGAATACCACACGAACACAACACATGACAAGCATTGATAAAATTAATTCTATTTCAAAATAAGAGTTACTAAACGCTGAATAACAAAGAAAACCTATCCTACGCCTGCACATCTCCGCCCTGGGGGTCAACACTTGTATCCAGCTCAGGGTGGCTATCAAGAACCTCTTCAAAAGTAGGAAATGACATGTTCTCCATAGTATCATCCTAGAGCTCCGGCCATTGAGATCGTACCGCCTCAACAAGGTGAGATCCATGCATTCGAGCCATCTTGACCATTTTGCCAACGACATCGTCCAACTCGATCTCCCTCTCTTGTACTTCCCTTTTTAGAGCGTCAACTTCCCCCTGAGCCGCTTGAAGGTCAGTTTGGGCACGCGTGGCATCTTTCTCCAAGTTGGTAAAGCGTAGAAGATGTTGATCATAGGCCTAGCGGAGCCCCTCTAACTCTTTCTCCGTCTCTTTCTTCTTTGAGACCACCTCCACCTCATTCTACTTTGCTGCTGCCACCTCATTCCTTACCGCCTGAAGATCCATCTTGACTACTTGAAGCTCAGCCTTCACCATGGCATGATTAGATGACCTCCGATGTATTTCCATGCATCGAGACATTGATTGTAAATGAAGGGGGTTAGGGGTTGAAACGAAAACAACCTAAAGATAAATCTTACATCAGAAAGAGCGTCCGCTAGCCCCCCCGTCAAGAAAACACTTGACTCCTCTTTGTAAGCCTCCCTGCCTCGGGGCAATGGAAGCACATGGCGAAGAGCCAACTGCACTTGCGGGCTCGTAATCCCGCCTTGAGGACCAGCAAGCTCGACGAAGCTATCCTTGAAACGAGAAGCAAGGGAAGGAGCAGCTTGGCAGTTGAGGCAACATGATCAGACTATCGCGGAATCGAATAAGAAACCTCTTGGCTCTGCATAGACTAAGGTTAATCATGAAATGATATATGAAAAGTAACACAAATCAAGCCTTACCCTCTTAAGCGTTGTCTCGGAGGGAGCCGCTTCATCTTCCCGTGGCCTCTTTCGCGAAACCGCCTTTTTCATCAGGGTGGCGTTTGTGATGTCTTCCTGAGTAAGGTCAATCTTCTCCGCCTCCTTCCTTTGATTTTGATGACCCAAAACCTTTGTACCTTTAGCTAATTGTTTGTTAAGAGAAGTGCTTAGGCGAGACGACGACATTCTGCTCAATAAAGAAAATTATAAAAATAAGACTCACCAGGGATATC
The DNA here is from genome assembly GCA_949673415.1 of Euphorbia schlechtendalii. Taxonomy (NCBI): domain Eukaryota; kingdom Viridiplantae; phylum Streptophyta; class Magnoliopsida; order Malpighiales; family Euphorbiaceae; genus Euphorbia; species Euphorbia schlechtendalii. Next base: position 8,603 of record CATIWQ010072858.1, on the reverse strand, counting down.
AACTACGCCATCATAATACACAAAGTCTATGCCATCCCACGCAATTACTAGGATTTTGTTTAGAAAGGCTCAGGCGATAGTCGCCAGCAACCATCGCCCCTGTTCTAGCCGGTAGAAAATTTCAACGCGAGGGTCCGGCTCAAGACCCCTTAAGGGTAGCGTCTCAGGTATGTCCTCCCTCCACCGGGTCGGAAAGGATGGGTATGCTGGGTTTACTTTTATATAGAAAAAATACTGTTTGAAGTTACGAATAGACTGAGCATGATTTGAGAAGAAATAAAACCCATCCCTACTACTAAAGTGGAGATGGTCTTCAGACGACTTCCGCCTCATTGACGCCAGCCGGTGGAAGAACACAGAATCAAAATTGAGGTCGAGCCCACGACATATGTGGTAATGACCCATGATATCTGACCAGCAATTAGGATGTATATGAGCCGGACACACCCCCCAATCCGATAACAATCTCGCAATCTCCTCCGGAAGTGGGTAGGTAAACCCGGCCCAAATCTGCTCTATATAAATACTAAAGTATCCCTCTAGAGGGGTGTGTACACGTTCGTGATGAGCCGAAAGCATGCATGGTTTTCCAATAATCCATTTATGAACCTGCGCCTCGAAACATATATCCACCTCATGAGCGATAGACACCATTTTCTCGATACGAGGTGTAGGACCCCTTGCTCGGCTCTTCCTTGTCCCCTTATAGTTACGAGCCCACCTTGTTATATCTTGAGGTTGCGACGGTCCTACTTCCAGGTTTGGGTCGGTTCCCTCCGTTGAGCCCTCATCGCCATCATACTCATCTACGGCTCTCATTAATGAGTCATTTGAATCAACCGGAGACCATCGCTTGGGGGATATAGGTAAGTCAGTCATTTTCCTACACGCCCTTCATTTTATCCTAAGAAAGGGACGTTGGTTAGTTCTATCAATGGTAATTGGCTGGGATAGTATGTGGTCCAATTTTAAGTTTAGCTGTGTTAAGCAGATAAATGCGCTATCGAAGGCGGCGTCACTACTGGAGCTACTAGAACTCATCCTAAATATATAAGGAAATGTTAGATAACAAATTCAACATAGATACCGCCTCATGAAAGTCCGCTTCCTTAGTACGGGTCGCTCTCACATAGCCACATTTTGCAAGTTACCATTCAAAAAATGTTGGCTCACTAAACAGCTTATATCAGAGATCTAGTGATTATACATGATATTGTTAACCCTGAAACTACTCTTAAAATTAACTCCAATGGATATAACTTGATTAATATAGAAGACTTAACATGAAATAGCACTTTGACACATAGACATATCATAAACTTCGAAATAGAAAGTATAAGTAGAAAGCAAAGCAAAGTTATAAGGTACGCACGGGAAAGCTAAAGTTGATCAAACCATATCCACTATTTAATGGGAGTCATCAATTCCCGTAATTCCTATGCCTGCTTTGAATTCGGTCTCGGCTCGTACAAAACCTCCGCTAGGATGCTATTCTTTGCGAATATCGACCAAACAAATATTGAAGAATGAAAACTTTTATTGATAAGTGATTTGCAAGTACACTTATACAAAAATCACTTGAGAATATAGAGAAATCTAGTGATCGACACAAGGATTCGAATTACTTAAACATTTTCTCGCTAACACTTAAAAACATAGCGAATCTCTATCTATACACACACTATATCTCTCTCATGCACTCTAATATTTTCCCGTTGTCTCACTGCACGAAATTGTAAGGTTTGGAGCCCTATTTATAGAGTTTGAAGGGTTGCGTCTATCCATACAAAGAGTTATATCCATTGGTGAAAGATTGCATCTCTTCATTGTGATTGGTTGAGAAGCTTTGATATAATCCATAATGGATAGGCACCTTTTCATGATTGGTTGACTCTTGATAAGTGTCTTTTCATTGGTAGTTGATGGAGGTTAATGGTGGTTGATTATGCTTATCTGGCAGTTGGTAGTTAAGAAGATAATACTAGAAAACCGTCCAAGTCGCGACCGCGATACACATGTCATGATCGTGAATCTTTGATTGGTAGACTTCTATTTCTGAAGTAAACAAGTCACGATCATGAATGATTATCGTGACCGTGAATTGAGTTTTACTCAGAAATCTTCTTGTAATTTCACCAATCTTCGATAGCTTTGATTCTAAGCCAAATCTTTAAGTTCTGCGCATCTTTTTGCACCTTTTTCACTCTTTTTTCATAGAATTCCACTTTAGCTCATTTTCCTCCCAAGATTTATCTAGTATCTGCATTTGCATAAAAAACAACTACATACCACGTGAAATCTTTTATATGAAGTATAAACATGACTAAAACTATCGTGTTTAATGTATAAAATTAATGTGATAATAAGTGTAATTACACACTTATCATCCTCATTGTGAGAGATTTTATTGAATTTGAAAAACTAAACAAACAAGTAACTAGTCTAAAAAATATGAAAAAGAAAAGTAAAGAAAAGAGAAAACCCGTTTGTTGTGAAGGAGAATCTGGGGCCCATGTTGCGATCGCGAAGGCCTTTCGCGATCATGACTTCCTTAATTATAGAAATAGTAGGTTTTGAAACTCGATATTCATGAGCGCGAGATGTATGTCGCGGTCGTGATCTTCTTTAATTCTTCAAATTCTTCAAATTTTAGACTTTGTACCTAGAAAAACTTAGAAAAACAAACGTACTACAATAATTTCCCATTATTCGAAAATTTGATCTTTAGAACACACTTGCCTTCCCCGGACAATTCAATCTCTAGAACGCACTTGCCTTCCCCCGCAACGGAGCCAAAAACTTGTTCACCACTTTTCTACTGATAAGTTTAATAACTTTTTCGCAAAGAGTTTGGCTATATATTAATGGTGCCAAAAAATTGTTCACTTAAAGTATAGGTGTTATCAGTACCTCTTATCAAATAGAAAAATGATGATAACTGCAAGTATACAATTGTGATGTAGTTTTAAAAGATATCGAACCCACAGGGAAGGAACAAAGTCTAAAGATCAATAAGTAAGACAGAATAAAGAAAATAAAATAGATTTGATATTTTGGATAGGAGGGTTAGAAAAAGAATGAGTAAATATAGATATGAAAGGTTAGAAAATCTAAATATATAGATTTTCCCTACAAATAAGGATAATAGAGAAAACATGCAAGTTCAACAAAGATGTTACGATTAAATAAACTAATCTAACAGACTTGGTTCAAAATACCCAGATGTTCAATTATTCGTTGCAGAGCAACACATGAAATAACTTTTCTAAACCTAGCGTAAACGAATTAAGACAATTATATAAACATGAACAACGTCAATACTATGCTTAGTACGGGTCGCTCTCACATAGCCACATTTAGCAAGTTACGATTCCAAAAATGTTGTCTCACTAAACAGCTTTATATCACAGATCCAGTGATTATACACGATATTTTTAACACCGAAACTACTCTTAAAATTAACTCCAATGCATATAACTTGATTAATATAAAAGACTTAACACCAAATACGCATTATGATACATAGACATATCATAAACTTCGAAATAGAAAGTATAAGTAGAAAGCAAAGTAAAGTTGTAAGGTATGCAAGTGAAAGCTAAAGTTGATCAAACCGTATCCACTCTTTAATGGGAGTCATCAATTCCCGCAATTCCAACGTCTACTTTGAATTCGATCTCGGCCCATACAGAACCTCTGCTAGGATGCTATTCTTTACGAATATCGAATAAACGAATATTGAAGAATGAAAACTTTTATTGATAAGTGATTTACAAGTACACTTATACAACAATCACTAGATAACATAGAGAAATCTAGTGATCAAAACAAGGATTTGAATCACTTAAACATTTTCTCGCTAACACTGATGAACGTAGCGAATTCTCTATCTTTACACACATAATATCTCACTCTAATATTTTCCCTCTGGTTGACTGCACGAAATTGTAAGGTTTGGAGCCCTATTTATAGAGTTCGAAGGGTTGAGTCTATCCATAGAAGAGTTGTGTGTCCATTGGTGAATGATTGCATCACTTCATTGTGATTGGTTGAGAAGCTTCAATCTAATCCACAATGGATAGGCACCTTTTCATGATTGGTTGATTTTTAATTGGTGTCTATTCGTTGGTAGTTGATGGAAGTTGATCGTTCTTATCTGGTGGTTGGTAGTTAAGAAGATTAAACTAGAAAACTATCCAGGTCATCACGACTGTGATATACAAGTCATGATCATGAATCTTTGATTGGCATATTTCTGTTTTGAAGAAGAATAAGTCACGATTGCGAATGGTTATCACGACCGTGAATTGCATTTTTCTTCAGAATTCTCCTCGTAACTCTATCGATCTTTGACAGTTTAGATCCTAAGCCAAATCTTTAAGTTCCAAGCATCTTTTTGCACCTTTTTCACTCTTTTTTCATAGAATTCCACTTTAGATCATTTTACTCCCAAGATTTACCTAGTATCTGCATTTGCATAAAAAACAACTACATACCACATGAAATCTTTTATATGAAATATAAAAATGACTTAAACTGTAGTGTTTAGTGTATAAAATTAATATGATAACAAGTGTAATTATACACTTATCATGTGTGTAAGCTACAACATAAATTTTACTTTAATTGATAAATTTGAAAATAAAAAATTTTGCCCCTTTGATTTAAGAAAATTTTTGGGGATTTTTGAAAGAATGTGTTTTTCCTACTGGGGAAAGTGGTGTTTATGCGGAAAAGATATTTACTTTGTTGTAGCTTTGTGCTTTTTTTAGAAAATTTTTTAGTTTGCCTCTTTAAAACTTTTGAATGAAAATGCAATAAAAATATCCATTAGGGATTTGTAGAATCTGAGCAGATTTCCTCGCCAAAGGAGTCTCTTATTATCAATCAAAGTGAAGATCTGCTGGGGATTATGAATTTCTAAGTAGGGTTCTTCGTTGAAGGAGTTTGGTACCGTCAACTAAATGAGGTATCCGCTAGGGATTTGTAACTTTTTGAGCAGGTTTTCTCATCGAAGGAGTTTGCTACTATCAACCAAATGAAGCATCCACTAGGGGATATTGTAAGTTTCTAGGTAGGTTTTCTCGTTGAAAAAGTTTAACACTATCAACCAAATGATGCATCTGTTAGGATTTTGTAAATTTCTTAGCAGGTTTTTTCATCAAAGGAGTTTGGTACTATCATCCAAATGAGGAATCCGATGGGGATTTGCATATATTTTAGCAATTTTTCTCGTCAAAGGAGTTTGGTATTGTTAACTAAATGAGGCATTTGCTAGGAATTTTGCAAATTTCCGAGCAAGTTTTGTTAGACATGATGTATGCTCTAAAGGCAATTAGGGCGATATATCTTAGTTAGTTATAATGTACAAACTGTTTCTATCTTAATTAGTTATAATGTACAAATTGTTTCAGATTATTATTAATAATAATAAAGAAATCTTTGTTGTTTATCAATGTTATTTAATTTATGTATCTCGTTGGTATCATATATATATATGTGTGTGTGTGTGTGCTATTATATATGCGCATTGATAAGACAAAGTCCATGACTACTTCATAGCATGAAACTGCGAGGACATAGTGGCAGCTATGTGGTGTGAGAACTGCACACGCGTGTTACTATGAATAGTTTAAATATCCCTAGTCATAGTTTCATTGAGACTGGACATCAATTAATCGAATAGACTAGCATGTGTAGGCTTACTCCTTGGATTAGATCCAAGAAACCGACCTCACGAGCTGAAGGAGATAACTTGAGTTAACACATGAATGTATTTGGGTAATTAATTGGAGACCACTATAAGATAGACATTCAAAAATAACTATATCCATGTGTTGGTGTCATGTCTTATTGCAGTAACAGTACAAGTATCCTCAAACCTGAGATACTTTGGGTCATACTTATTCATACCCTAGCAATCAGGATGACACGGGTGATTATAGGTATAGTGATGATCACATGTTGGTAAGCCAAGTAGTCAAGATGGGATCCATTGCTCCTAATATAGTGATATACTGGGAGATGTACCTTAGGGCCCCTTGTTGAAATGACACACTCATAAACCACTGATCAAAGTATAAGATTGATAGAACGTGTTTCTAATCAATCTTGATACATAATGGTCGAGTGGTGTTCTTCGTGAAGAAATCTAATTCCAGGGAAGCTATGGCTATTATATGAGCTAACACTTAATCTGAGATCAATAAACTGGATGGTACTTAACCTGATGGAAGGAGTGTATTGTATTGGTTACTACTGCAGAAGTGGATGAAGTCACAAGCATGTGACGTTCCAAGTATCAGGGGATCATACTCCTTTGATAGAAAGCCCATTTAATGATCTAAAGTTATCGGGTTCCATATTGGTCTGGAACACTAAGACTTAAAGGTTCCCGGATGGGAAGCCAAGTTTTGGTTAACCTTTAGTGGACTGGACTATGTAAAGAACTAATAGACTAGGTCTATACAAAAAATATTAAGGATGTCGAAATCGTTGGATAAATTATTAATTGGTTGGACCAATTAATAGTTAAAAAGATTAAAGGAGAATTTTGGGAAAAACTACACAAAGTGTAGCAAGGGAATTTTCCCATAACAAGTGGGTCCCGCAAACACAAAAATATTGAGGGTGTTTAAATCGTTGGATAAATTATTAATTGGTTGGACTAATTAATAACTAAAAGGATTAAATGAGAATTTTGGGAAAAACTGCATGGAGCGTAGCAAGGGATTTTTCCTGTTGGGAGTGGGCCCTGCGAACACAGTTTGTTCGCGGGCAGGGGCATACAAGGCTGCCCCTCGAGCAAAATATGGTAGCGGGCCACTAGCGTGTGTTGGCAGTGGGCCAGCTCGTGCTAGTGGGCAGCAGCCTCGCGGGCTTGGGTAAGCAGCCCACAAGCTCATCTTGCTAGGTAAGGCAAGCCCATTAGGGCTTGCCTTGCGGTAACTGCGCAGGTTGACCCACATGGAGCTGGAGCTCTGTGCCGTGATCCGCATGTGGGATGGGAGAAATCCCATCCCAAATTGCTTTTTGAGGGGAGTTTTCAACTCCCCTCCCACTATAAATAGTGGTCCCCTTTCTCCTTTTCAATACACTTTAGCTCAGCCTTCCTTCTAAGTTTCAACATCTTTTCTTCGTGAGCTTTTTATGAGATCTTCCTCAAGTTTCTCCATCGTTGCAAGAATTCTTTTGAATGCTTATTCAATTTTGAAAAGAGCCTTCTCATTAATATTTATTGGTTGGTCTTCGAGCGGTTTAGCAGTTTACGTCTACCAACGGGTTCTTCCTCAATGGGTGATTTTGGTCAGTGAAGATCCGTGTGGAACAATCATAGAGGTTATCCTAGATTAGAAGCTAGTGCTAACACAGTTCTGTCGAATCACTCTAAGGGAATGCCTCACCAAAGGAAGGAATGCATCAATTGATAATGCTCTTTACTTATATGCTAGGTTTCTTTTGATAAGTTTTATAGACCTATATGCATCTATGGAACGTTTCAAGTTAGATTATATCAATCATGGCATGCTTAGGAGATCCATTAAGGTTAATTTTAAGTTTTGAAATTCCACCTTACAAATTTGCATGTTCAATTACTGTCTCAATTAACTAGCAATGACATCAGAGCCTGCCTTATGCTGTGCATGATTAATGATAATATGTTGAGGTTGATATTTTCTATGAATTGATTATAAAGTATGTTATGCATGGCTTAGGTTTCAATTCCTATTATAGAAAATGATGTGATAACTAAATTAAGGTTTTGCTCAAACTTAGTCTAGGTGATTGTTCACCACTTTTTTATTGATAAGTTTAATAACTTTTTCGCAAAGAGTTTGGCAATTTATTAATGGTGCCAAAAACTTATTCATGTAAAGTATAGGTTTTGTCAATACCGCTTATCAAGATAGAAAAATGATGATAACTGCAAGTATACAGTTGCGATGTAGTTTTAAAAGATATCGATCCCACAGGGAAGGACTAGCTCTAAAGATAAATAAGGAAGACAGAATAAAGAAAATAAAATAGATTTAATATTTTGGATATGAGGGTTAGAATGAAGAATAAGTAAATATAGATATGAAAGATTAGAGAATCTAAATATATAGATTTTCCCTACCAAATAAGGATAGCAGAGAAAACATGCAAGTTCAATAAAGATGTTATGATTCACTAAACTAATCTAACAGACTCGGTTTAAAATACCTAGATGTTAAATTATTTGCTGCAGAGAAACACATGAAATAACTTTTCTAACCCTAGTGCAATTGAATGAAGACAATTATATAAACCTGGACAATGTCAATACTATGCTTAGTACGGGTCGCTCTCACATAGCCACATTTAGCAAGTTTACAATTCCAAAAATGTTGGCTCACTAAACAGCGTTATATCACTGATCCAGTGATTATACACGATATTGTTAACCTCGAAACTACTCTTAAAATTAACTCCAATGTATATAACTTGATTAATATAAAAGACTTAACACGAAATATGCATTATGACACATAGACATATCATAAACTTTGAAATAGAAAGTATAAGTAGAAAGTAAAGCAAAGTTGTAAGGTATGCAAGTGAAAGCTAAAGTTGATCAAACC